>JBAMJV010002730.1:0-233203 GCA_037951105.1 Echinarachnius parma | reverse complement strand
ATCATTGAACTATAACTGTTACTTTGTATTGATAACCTTACAAGTATTAGTTAATAAATCATGTTCGATCAAAACTGTCACTAATCTTAAACACTAAAACATGATACATAGTTGCCATAATTTGTTTATATATTCATATATGTTTATTATTCAGATTAATATTTAATATGACTTCATTAAAGGAGAGATCCACTTTTGCAAGCCAAAATTCAAAGTTGCGAGGTTATTGTCTTATATGAAAGGAAATGTCATTTAATAGCATGCCTGAAACAAATTAGGGCTTTGAAATCTCTTTTTCGTGGAGTTATAGACCTAAAACTGAATAAACTGAGGGACGTCGTTAAATAGGTACATACGTATTTTCGGCCGGTGAGTAGTTTGTACATAGATTTCACGGAGTGCCAGATCGGTATGCATGACCCCTACGTGACCCGCGCTAGCTACGTGACTCGCGCATAAGTACTAATGTGTGAGCGTTTACCAAGCAAAATACCCAAACATCGCTTAAACTGACTACATGTAATTATATATTCTTTCTTTTTGAGATCTTTTTCCGTGACATACGTTAACAAATGTCGGCTTAACAATACCTTTACGAGAATTAGTACTATATTGTTGTAATATTATGCTAAATCAGTTGAACTCCTTTATTGACCGATATATAGTTTAAATGGAGGGACGCATTCGTTTTTCATTCGTAGAATCCAAATTAGAGGGCTGTTCGCTCTGATTTTTTGTTTGCGTGTTACATTGATCCCCATCCGTCAACTGAAAGCTGTTCAGACGTTTTGTAAAAGTGGACCTGTCCCTTTAACGAGAAAATAACGTTCAGTACAATACGGACAAAGCCGTGTCAACATTTCGAACAAGAAAGTGATTTTATATTTGTACAAACCAGGCTTGAATGACTCTTGTTCATCTTCTTCAGTGTGCTCCTCGGCCTCCTTATTCATGGAAATAACCAATACAATGTTAATTATACATGGCTATTTCAGCAAAGTAACAAGGGAATCTCCCTGCGTGATAATTATGCATCACCATTTACAAAAATATAAATATATTTTCAACAACGTTAACTTATAAAGTTATTATATAGTATTACATCTGTAAAATAGATTGTAAGAGTAATGTCGTTCATATCACTAACAAAAACTAAAAAAGACACAAAGCATACCTACTTTGAAATTTTGTGAGGGAAAATCGATTTCTGTGTTCTCATGATACAATTTACTCCTTCTTTGAAATATAACACATTACATTATATCCACTTCGTTTAGGACCCCGATTTCAAAATTCGTCTGATGGTTACCATCATATAATTGCATTTATCATGCGTTTATAGTTGTTCTGATATTTTACAATGTTAACCCGGGTGCAAGTAATGATTCCCGTTGAAACGTCATTCACATAATTTAACATTAAAGTTGTTAAAACAATGTTTTGAATGTGTTATTATTCGAAAAAAAATTGTTAAAAAGAAAAACAAAGGAATATTTTCTTACAGTCAACTTCAGTAAATATCTCATTTGAGCATTTAATCAGATTCTATGTCAAATACAAACACAAAACAAACACCCACGGAAAATAAAGACAATACAAGCAATATTCAAACTATACAGTAATAAAATAATGTTGTTTAGTATCATCGGAAAGGGGTGCACAAATAAAAGCCCTAAAAGGCCTTAGTGAGTTGACCATTCTTTTGTTTTCCTAAATTATAGTACCAATACAAATATATTTATATGTAAAGTATTTCAATAAAATAACAAAACGTAACGAAGGTTCTAATGAATTAAGAACATACTCATTTATACAATTAACAATATGTTTTATATTGCCTTTAAACATATTATTAAATTTGATATTAAAATTGTCTATGGCAATTCTTATCAATAACATTTGACGAGAAAAACAACAACAAACACTTCACTTGATACAAACAAAATCAAAATACAAAAGGCACAGGAAGTGACCAACGGGGGTCCAAATTTATACTACAATGTTCACACTATGAAATTTTAAGCAAAAGTCACACAATTTGGTGAAAAGTATATTGAAACAACATAAGTGGGGACAGAGAGTTTGTAGGCGGCAAAAAGTGCCCCTCTTGGGGTTTAATGTGGTAATTCCCTGGAAAATAAACAAATAAAATATTGCAAAACAGAACTTCGGCTCATGGTTATGGTGCAGAAGGCACCACTAAACATTGCACTTATCATGCTGATAATCAGAACAATCCACACAACCACCCTTAAGTTTTCCTCTCTATCATCACAATTTCGAAGTAGTATGTAATGGCTACTTACTTTTTTTTTCAAATTTTGGAGAGTCGCAACTGCGATGACATATTCAACATTATCTAGAAAAAAAAGTTCAGATTAACAACATACAGCAAGAAATATTAAAATCCGTCAAAACTCATTTAAAATGATATGTACCATAATGTAATATAAAATAATTAAAAAAAAGAAAAATGTGATCACCATGAATGAATTGGGGTAGTACAGTTTTGGTTAGGCTAAAATTTATTAACCAAACCTGGACAGTAACATTATAAACTAATAATTATAACTCCACCATGCTCGAAAGGTATTCAAAATTACAAACGACTAAGTAAAAAGCCCGTTCTCATTCAAAAAGAGCCATTATTAGGTTATACATATATCATATGTATAACCTATTGATTTCGTTCGAATTTTTATTATTAGGTTATACATATACATATGTATAACCTATTGATTTCGTCAAGATTTTTCTTTATTCTTCTTCCTAATTTTGTTCGTCGATTATCTCAAGATCAGATGAATCAAATATCATGAATCGTCACATGATGATAGATCATGTTCTAACTTAGAACTGCCAACTTTTTCAGTGACGTCACATCACTGTGACGTCATCAGGACGCCATTTTGTCAAATGTTAATAATCATCATAACTCAGTCATGAAATATCAATTTCAATTCAAATTTCGCATCAATATTGATCAGGTCAATGGTCATCTTTTAAGCTCATGCGCGTGCAATAACACTCGGAGACGCGCGCGTACGCGTCCGTCAAATGAAAAAAAATTCAAAAAATGCTCAAAACCTCAACCCCAGTAATTTACTATATGTTTCAGACAATTTTAAGCGTTTCAAAAAATTCCGCGCGTGCGCGTCGGCGCGCGCGTATTTGCGCGCGTAACGCGAATGAATAGTAAAATTGTCGTTTTTTCACATGTTTTGCATTCCTTATAGATTCCTCAACACACCCTATCAATTTGAGTCATTGTTGACTCATAATAACGGAGTACGCGCGCGTCAAAGTCAAAATTACGCGCGCACGCAAATTGGCAAAATATGGTAAAAACATACTTTTTTTATTCGGCCATAACTTTTTTAAAAGTCCACAAATACCAAATTTTCTTTTAATATTCGGATAGATTATGAGTTGTAGATACGAATTCATACCTCATTTATGCCGAGTAAATGTTATAAAGTCATCGTATTGACGGTTAAAGTTGAAAATGCGAATTTTACTCAATTTCAATCAATGTTGAAATCGATCACAGTGTACTTTTGACCATATATCACTTATTCTCCATCAATGTACTCCCAAATTTTGATATATCGTAGCTGATGTTCTGCTCTATTCGCAATCTATTCACACCATTTAGTTTTGTTCAATGGATCCTGATGAATTGTTTGATTGGAAATAAGAGTTCAAATCTGTTACAAATTGAGGGTTAGCCAAAACGTATGTTAGCGACATATAACTGCTGAAGGAATTTTGCTATCAATTTGAGATTTCGCATGTAGATAGGGATTTTCAAGCCCATCATTTCATAAGTTAACACTAAATCGCGAAAATGCATATTTCATTGTCATATTTACCGTCAAAGGTCAAATAAATCAAGCATGAATACTCAATAACCACGTACGCCGCGGACATGCAATTCAGCACACATGTATGTTATAATGAAATGCAAAATGTTCATAAGATAAGATCGGATTATGAAAATGGCGTTAAGGATATGTAAATTAGGATCAAAGGTCAAATAACTCACTGTTACAATGACAAATGCAGAGTGCAATCGCTGATGTATCTTTCCCGATTTCCCATTATCGTTAAGAGATCTAATGTTGGTCTCGCGGTATAATTTGTGACACAAGATCGAAGGGTCGTGGGTTCGAATCCAAGACAGTACTTTTTTTACTTTCTTTTTTTCTTCTTTTTTACTTTTTATTATGGAGGGGGAGGGTATCTGCTATTATTTATATGATGATTGAGTAGTTATTTTTTGGAATCATCCATTTATCATAATAAATCGATATGTATAACCTTAATTCGTCAAACGTGACGAATTCAAAATCTAGTTAGGTTATACATATACATATGTATAACCTATTGATTTTGTTCGAATTTTTATTATTAGGTTATACATATACATATGTATAACCTATTGATTTCGTCAAGATTTTTATTATTAGGTTATACATATACATATGTATAACCTATTGATTTCGTCAAGATTTTTATTATTTATTATTATTATTATTATTCTTCCGATTTTGTTCGTCGCATATCTCAAGATCAAATGAATCAATCATCATGAAACTTCACATGATGATAGATCATCATCTGACTTAGTGCAACGTAATCATTTTAATCTCGTCAGATCACTGTGACGTCATCAGGACGCCATTTTGTCAAATTTCAATAATCATCATAACTCAGTCATGCATCATTAATTTCACTTCAAATTTCGCATCAATATCAATCAGTTCAATCGTCATCTTTTAAGCTCATGCGCGTGCGCTTACACTCGGAGACGCGCGCGTACGCGTCCGTCAAGTGAAAAAAAAAAATTAAAATGTTCAAAACCTCCACCCGAGTAATTTACTATATGTTTCAGACAATTTTAAGCGTTTCAAAAAATTCCGCGCGTGCGCGTCGGCGCGCGCGTATTTGCGCGCGTAACACGAATGAATAGTAAAATTGTCGTTTTTTCACATGTTTTGCATTCCTTATAGATCCCTCAACACACCCTATCAATTTGAGTCATTGTTGACTCATAATAACGGAGTACGCGCGCGTCAAAGTCAAAATTACGCGCGCACGCAAATTGGCAAAATATGGTAAAAACATACTTTTTTTATTCGGCCATAACTTTTTAAAAAGTCCACAAACACCTAATTTTCTTTTAATATTCAGATAGATTATGAGTTGTAGACACGAATTCATACCTCATTTATGCCGAGTAAATGTTATAAAGTCATCGTATTTACGGTTAAAGTTGAAAATGCGAATTTTACTCAATTTCAATCAATGTTGAAATCGATCACAGTGTACTTTTGACCATATCTCGCTTATTCTCCATCAATGTACTCCCAAATTTTGATATATCGTAGCTGATCTCCTGCTCTATTCGCAATCTATTCAAACCATTTAGTTTTGTTCACTGGATCCTGATGAATTGTTTGATTGGAAATAAGAGTTCAAATCTGTTACAAATTGAGGGTTAGCCAAAACGTATGTTATCGACATATAACTGCTGAAGGAATTATGCTATCAATTTGAGATTTCGCATGTGGATAGGGATTATCAAGCCCATCATTTCATAAGTTAACACCAAATCGCGAAAATGCATATTGCATTGTCATATTTACCGTTAAAGGTCAAATAAATCAAGCATGAATACTCAATAACCACGTACGCCGCGGACATGAAATTCAGCACACATGTATGGTATAATGAAAGAAAAAATGTTCATGACATAAATCGGATTATGAAAATGGCGTTAAGGATATGTAAAGTAGGTTCAAAGGTCAACTAATTCACTGTTACAATGACAAATGCAGTGTGCAATCACTGATGTATCTTTCCCGATTTCCCATTTTCGTTAAGAGATCTAATGTTGGTCTCGCGGTATAATTTGTGACACAAGATCAAAGGGTCGTGGGTTCGAATCCAAGGCAATATTTTTTAACTTTCTTCTTTTTTTGTTTTCTTCTTTTTTTCGGGGGGGGGGGGGGGGGGGAATCTATTATTATTGATATGATGATTGAGTAGTTATTTTTTGAATCATCCTTTTATCATAATAAATCGATATGTATAACCTTAATTCGTCAAATGTGACGAATTCAACATCTAGTATTGTTTTTGTGTCTGTATGCCAATGCATAGAGACACGAAAACAAGGATTTTGTTCGTCGGATACCTCAATAACGGGTGCAGCTATTGTCCTGAAACTTTGCCAGATGATAGATCTTGGTCTAACTTAGAACTGCCAAACTTTTGGGTGCCGCCGACTATTCGTGACGTCATCGGGACGCCATTTTGTGAAATTACATTCATGGATGTATCTCAGTCATGCATCTTCTATTTCCCTTTAAATTTAGCACCAATAATTATCACGCCGAGTGGCAACTTTTCCGATTATGCGCATGCGCATGCGCTACGTAACAAGCGCGTACGCGCCCGTCTAAGGATCTTACAATCTGAAAATGCTCAAAAACAACCATTTTTTTATTCGGGCATAACTTTTTAAAAAGTCCACAAAAACCCAACTTTCTTTTAATATTCGGATAGATTATGAGTTGTAGATGCGAATTCATACCTCATTCATGCCGAGTAAATGTTATAAAGTCATCATATTGACGGTTAAAAATTAAATGGCGCACGAGCGTGAAAATTTTCCAAGTCTGGTCTCTTATCGGCCATAACTTTTTAAAAAGTCCACAAACTCGCAAATTTCTTTGAATATCCGGAAAGATTATGAATTGTA
Organism: Echinarachnius parma; assembly: GCA_037951105.1. Classification (NCBI taxonomy): domain Eukaryota; kingdom Metazoa; phylum Echinodermata; class Echinoidea; order Clypeasteroida; family Echinarachniidae; genus Echinarachnius; species Echinarachnius parma. Next base: position 226,437 of record JBAMJV010002730.1, on the reverse strand, counting down.
GATGCGAATTCATACCTCATTTATGCCGAGTAAATGTTACAAAGTCATCATATTGACCGTTAAGATTTAAAAAGCGCACGAGTGTGAAAATTGGCTAAGTCTGAACAGCGCCATCTAACATCTAACGGCGAACACTTCAAAACAAATAATTGGCCAAATATGGTAAAAACATCCTTTTTTAATTCGGCCATAACTTTTTCAAAAGTCGACAAAAACCCAATTTTATTTGAATATTTGGATAGATTATGAGTTGTAGATACGAATTCATACCTCATTTATGCCGAGTAAATGTTCTAAAGTCAACGAATTGACCGCTTAAAGTTGAAATCGCGCAAAGAGTGTGAAAATTGGCTAAATCTGGTCAAACATGCACTTCTCTTATCGGTCACAACTTCTTTGATACAGGGATATATACAAATATTTTTTCATATTCTGAAAGAGTATGAGTTGCACATATTTTTACAATTTTAACATTGGCCAATCAGATTTTGTAAAGTCATCATAGTGCACGATAAAGAAAAAAAAAGTTCAACCTTCAATTACGACCTGTTCCCGTGCTCAAATCGTGAAATAAAATCGAAAAAATGATTGTGTAGAGGAAACTCAGCTTTAGCATACTGAAAACCGGGTCAAAATCGGCCAAAGGAAAGGTGTGATATGCTTGAAATAAGACGTCAGGTACAGAGCCATTTTACAGTCATTTTGGTCAATTAAAGAGCTTCCCCCTCCCCTTTTGTTATGAATTAATATGGTTACCCTATTTTGTGTCATTAATTTATTTATGCCAAGTAAATGTTATGACATCATCATAATTACGCGTTGATCAGTCAATATCATCATATCGTAATTTCAATATGTATAACCTTTAATTCGTCAAATGTGACGAATTCAACATCTAGTTTATTAGGTTATACATATACATATGTATAACCTATTGATTTTGTTCGAATTTTTATTATTATTTATTATTATTATTCTTCCGATTTTGTTCGTCGCATATCTCAAGATCAGATGAATCAATCGTCATGAAACTTCACATGATGATAGATCATCATCTGACTTAGTGCAACGTAATCATTTTAATCTCGTCAGATCACTGTGACGTCATCAGGACGCCATTTTGTCAATTTTCAATAATCATCATAACTCAGTCATGCATTATCAATTTCACTTCAAATTTCGCTTCAATATCAATCAGGTCAATCGTCATATTTCAAGTTCATGCGCGTGCGCTTACACTCGGAGACGCGCGCGTACGCGTCCGTCAAATGAAAAAAAAATTAAAAAATGATCCATACCCTAACCCGAGTAATTTACTATATGTTTCAGACAATTTTAAGCGTTTCAAAAAATTCCGCGCGTGCGCGTCGGCGCGCGCATATTTGCGCGCGTAACGCAAATGAATAAGAAAATTGTCGTTTTTTCACATGTTTTGCAATTCTTATACATCCCTCAACGCACCCTATCAATTTGAGTCATTGTTGACTCATAATAACGGAATACGCGCGCGTCAAAGTCAAAATTACGCGCGCACGCAAAATGGCAAAATATGGTAAAAAACAATCTTTTTTTATTCGGCCATAACTTTTTAAAAAGTCCACAAACACCCAATTTTTTTTTAATATTCGGATAGATTATGAGTTGTAGATACGAATTCATACCTCATTTATGCCGAGTAAATGTTATAAAGTCATCGTATTGATGGTTAAAGTTGAAAATGCGAATTTTAATCAATTTTAATCAATGTTGAAATCGATCACAGTGTACTTTTAACCATATCTCGCTTATTCTCCATCAATGTACTCCCAAATGTTGATATATCGTAGCTGATGTCCTGCTCTATTCGCAATCTATTCACACCATTTAGATTTGTTCACTGGATCCTGATGAATTGTTTGATTGGAAATAAAAGTTCAAATCTGTTACAAATTGAGGGTTAGCCAAAACGTATGTTATCGACCTATAACTGCTGAAGGAATTATGCTATCAATTTGAAATTTCGCATGTAGATAGGGACTTGCAAGACCAACATTTCATAAGTTAACACAAAATCGCGAACATGCATATTACATTGTCTTATTAACCGTCAAATGTCAAATATTTCAAGCATAAATACTCAATAACCACGGACTTGTCATTCAGCACACTACACTTGTAAATTACTGTTAAAAGATGATGACTGCCAATTTAACAATGGCCCAGATATATTATCAGTCATTGAAATTCAAATTATAATCAATTTTCAGAGCTCAAATATTAAAATACCTAATTTATTTGTATTTACAAATTATCGACAAACAACACCGTGTCGTGAAGTGGTCTAGCGCCCCCAACGGCAGACTGTAAATCCCGTATTCCTCCGTTCGCTAGAAAATGTGCGAAAATTGGCTAAATCTGGTAATACATGCCCATCTCTTATCGGCAATAACTTCTTCCTTGCATGGAAATCCCCAAATAAATAATCTTAAAGAGTATGAGTTGTAGATATTATTAAATACCTAACCTTGGCCAATCGGATTTGCTAAAGTTATAATATTGCACGATAAAGTCAAAACAAAGTTCAACCTTCAATTTGGCCCTGTTCCCGTTCTTAGAACGTAAAATAAAATCGAAAAAATGAATGTGTAGCGGAAACTCAGATTTAACATACTGAAAACCGGGCAAAAATCGGCCAAAGGAAAGGTGTGATATGATTGAAATAAGACGTCAAGTACAGAGCTATTTTACAGTCATTTTGGTCAATTAAAAAGCTGCCCCCTCCCCTTTTGTTATGAATTAATATTGTTACCCTATTTTGTGTCATTCATTTATGCCAATTAAATGTTATGACATTATCATATTACGCGTTGAAAAGTCAATATCATCATATCGTAATTTCAATATGTATAACCTTAATTCGTCAAAAGTGACGAATTCAACATCTAGTATTGTTTTTGTGTCTGTATGCCAATGCATAGAGACACGAAAACAAGGATTTTGTTCGTCGGATACCTCAATAACGGGTGCAGCTATTGTCCTGAAACTTTGCCAGATGATAGATCTTGGTCTAACTTAGAACTGCCAAACTTTTGGGTGCCGCCGACTATTCGTGACGTCAGCGGGACGCCATTTTGTGAAATTTCATTCATGGATGTATCTCAGTCATGCATCTTCTATTTCCCTTTAAATTTGGCACCAACAATTATCAGGCCGAGTGGCAACTTTTCCGATTATGCGTATACGCATGCGCCACGTAACAAGCGCGTACGCGCTCGTCCAAGGATCTTAAAATCTGAAAATGCTCAAAAACAACCATTTTTTAATTCGGGCATAACTTTTTAAAAAGTCCACAAAAACCCAACTTTCTTTTAATATTCGGATAGATTATGAGGTGTAGATACGAATTCATACCTCATTTATGCCGAGTAAATGTTATAAAGTCATCATATTGACGGTTAAAAATTAAATAGCGCACGAGTGTGAAAATTTCCCAAGTCTGGTCTCTTATCGGCCATAACTTTTTAAAAAGTCCACAAACTCGCAAATTTCTTTGAATATCCGGAAAGATTATGAGTTGTAGATGCGAATTCATACCTCATTTATGCCCAGTAAATGTTACAAAGTCATCATATTGACCGTTAAGATTTAAAAAGCGCACGAGTGTGAACATTGGCTAAGTCTATATAGCGCCATCTAACATCTAAGGGCGAATAGTTCCAAACAAATAATTGGCAAAATACGGTAAAAACATCCTTTTTTAATTCGGCCATAACTTTTTCAAAAGTCGACAAAAACCCAATTTTATTTGAATATTTGGATAGATTATGAGTTGTAGATACGAATTCATACTTGCTTTATGCCGAGTAAATCTTCTAAAGTCATCGAATTGACCGGTTAAAGTTGAAATCGCGCAAAGAGTGTGAAAATTGGCTAAATCTGGTCAAACATGCACTTCTCTTATCGGTCACAACTTCTTTGATACATGGAAATATACAAATATTTTTTCATATTCTGAAAGAGTATGAGTTGCACATATTTTTACAATTTTAACATTGGCCAATCAGATTTTGTAAAGTCATCATAGTGCACGATAAAGAAAAAAAAAGTTCAACCTTCAATTACGACCTGTTCCCGTGCTCAAATCGTGAAATAAAATCGAAAAAATGATTGTGTAGCAGAAACTCAGCTTTAGCATACTGAAAACCTGGCAAAAATCGGCCCATGGAAAGGTGTGACATGGTCGAAATAAGACGTCAGGTACAGAGCCATTTTACAGTCATTTTGGTCAATTAAAGAGCTCCCCCCTCCCCTTTTGTTATGAATTAATATTGTTACCCTATTTTGTGTCATTCATTTATTTATGCCAAGTAAATGTCATGACATTATCATAATTACGCGTTGAACAGTCAATATCATCATATCGAAATTTCAATATGTATAACCTTTAATTCGTCAAACGTGACGAATTCAACATCTAGTTATTATTATTATTCTTCCGATTTTGTTCGTCGCATATCTCAAGATCAAATGAATCAATCATCATGAAACTTCACATGATGATAGATCATCATCTGACTTAGTGCAACGTAATCATTTTAATCTCGTCAGATCACTGTGACGTCATCAGGACGCCATTTTGTCAAATTTCAATAATCATCATAACTCAGTCATGCATCATTAATTTCACTTCAAATTTCGCATCAATATCAATCAGTTCAATCGTCATATTTTAAGCTCATGCGCGTGCGCTTACACTCAGAGACGCGCGCATACGCGTCCGTCAAGTGAAAAAAAAAAATTAAAATGTTCAAAACCCCAACCCGAGTAATTTACTATATGTTTCAGACAATTTTAAGCGTTTCAAAAAATTCCGCGCGTGCGCGTCGGCGCGCGCGTATTTGCGCGCGTAACGCGAATGAATAGGAAAATTATCGTTTTTTCACATGTTTTGCATTCCTTATAGATCTCTCAACACACCCTATCAATTTGAGTCATTGTTGACTCATAATGACGGAGTACGCGCGCGTCAAAGTTAAAATTACGCGCGCACGCAAATTGGCAAAATATGGTAAAAACATCGTTGTTTTTATTCGGCCATAACTTTTTTTAAAGTCCATAAACATCCAATTTTCTTTTAATATTCGGATAGATTATGAGTTGTAGATACGAACTCATACCTCATTTATGCCGAGTAAATGTTATAAAGTCATCATATTGACGGTTAAAGTTGAAAATGCGCATTTTAACTTATTTTAACTTATTTTAATCGATTTTTAAATCAATCACAGCAGACTTCTGACCATATCTCGCTTATTCTCCATTAATTTTCTCCCAGATTTCGATATGTTGTAGCTGAGGTTATGCTTTCAAAGTGATGTGGTTTCAATTATCTAATAATATGAATTCAGGAACTATAATGTGTCTCTATACAATTGTGATTAATCTGCCACGCGTATTGGCGCGCTTAACGCAAATACATAGAAAAAATGTCGTTTATTCACATGTTTTGCAATCCTGATACATCCTTCAACTCACCCTATCAATTTGAGTCATTGTTGACTCATAATAACGGAGTACGCGCGCGTCAAAGTCAAAATTACGCGCGCACGCAAAATGGCAAAACATGGTAAAAACATCCTTTTTTTATTCGGCCATAACTTTTTAAAAAGTCCACAAACATCCAATTTTCTTTTAATATTCAGATAGATGATGAGTTGTAGATACGAATTCAAACCTCAATTATGCCGAGTAAATGTTATAACGTCATCATATTGACGGTTAAAGTTGAAAATGCGAATTTTAATCGATTTTAATCGATTTTGAAATCGATCACAGCGGACTATTGACCATATCCCGCTTATTCTCCATCAATTTTCTCCCAAATTTTGATATTATCGTAGCTGATGTCCTGTTCTATTCGCAATCTTTTCACAACAATTCGTTATGTTAACTGGATCCTGATGAATTGTTTGATTAAATATAAGAGTCCAAATCTGATAAAAATTCAGGTTTAGCCAAAAACGTATGCTTTCGACCTATAACTGCTGGAGGAATGATGCTACCAATGTGAAACTTCGCATGTAGATAGGGATTTGCAAGCTCATCATTTCATAAATTAACCCCAAATCGCGAAAATTCATATTTCATTGTCATATTTACTGTCAAATAAATCAAGCATGAATACTCAATAACCACGTACGCCGCGGACATGAAATTCAGCACAAATGTATGTTATAATGAAAGGAACAATTTTCATAAGATAAGGTCGGATTATGAAAATGGTGTTAAGGATATGTAAATTAGGTTCAAACGTCAAATAACTCACTGTTACAATGACAAATGCAGTGTGCAATCACTGATGTATCTTTCCCGATTTCCAATTTTCGTTAAGAGATCTAATGTTGGTCTCGCGGTATAATTTGTGACACTATATCTAAGGGTCGTGGGTTCGAATCCAAGTATTTCTTTACTTTCTTTTGTATTCTTTTGTCTTTCTTTTTCAGGGGGAGGGGATCTATTATTATTGATATATGATGATTGAGCAGTTATTTTTGGATCATCCTTTTACATCAATTATATCGGGTCAGCCGACTCAGGATTCATAAGTTCTTGGTAGTTTGTGGTAGGCCTATAATTAATTGAATTTATTATATATTTTGTTAAGTTATCTATTTCCTCTCATATTCGTAGGGTTGAATGCGTTATTGATTTGTTTTATTCAATCTAAATTAACCAAATGACCGAATTGTGCAGTTTTTCAATGATAACAAACACTACGTAATGATATCAAGCGGTCGAAAGTATCACGTTGAATGACACTGAACAGGGATAACACATTATTTAATATACAGAGATGCACTCGAACTACATTATTGCTACATCTCATAAATTAATGTGTCGTAATTGGCCGACACAGTACTTACACTAACCCATTATTTTGCATCACTTTTAAATAGTATAATGAATGTAATTGATCTACATGTAATTAATGTGAACCAAAATAGTAATGTCTTTCTCTTGCACAATAAACAATTTATTTTGTTTTCTTTCCCTGTAGGCCTATCAATAAAATTAACATGTATGAATATTTTGGCAGTCTTTTGATTGAGTGGTAAAGATCGAAGAGGTCGAGAGCGCATGGAAGACAACTTTCAAGCAAAGAATTTTGAATAAACAAATTAACTCTGTTTCAGTCAACGCACTCAATCTTTGTTATCACAAGCAACTTACTCGCAATAAATTCATGTTAGTATTTGTTTACTTTCGGTCGCTCATTGCAATTTGTCAATGTATTGTTAATGTCGTAGGCCTATGACTATCGTAAATGGTGCGAGTGCATACATAATAATTATAGCAGTAAGACAGTCCTCGGGGGCAAACCTAAGTTTTAGACTAAGTTGTGGCTTTCAGAATACGAATTTGTCTAATTGGCATGAGACTCGTATTACGAATTTTAACTTTTTAGCTTCTTTGCATACTTGTCTTAAATTTAGAATGTCCTTAGTGAGAATATGCCTTATAAAACTCCTGTTTTCAGAATATAAAAATAGTTAAGACTCGTAACTTAGGACAAATCCATTCAGTTTTGGTAAAGCTGAACTGTAGTAACCAAAACCTATTTAGTGTATCATTACAAACTAATACTAGTTATATAACTCCATCATGCTCGAATGGTATACAAAATTACAAACGACTAAGTTAAAGGGGTAGTTTAGTTTTGGTAGATAGGGCGCTGCACATCACAATTTTGTTGTGAGGTAATGAAAGACTGAGTGTCGAATTTGAGAGAACATGCAATTTTAATGGTAGAATAAACTTTATTTGGTCAAAATCGACCCAGAAACGGCTGAAATATCAATAAATATATCTGATCTTATAATTATTTGGGGCCCAAATAATTAGATGGTTTTTAGAAAGAAATTTTTTTTAAATGCTTCCACTTTTTCAAAAAATTTCAAAAGCGTTTTTTTAATAAATTGTTGAGTCGTTTGTAATTGTGTATACCTTTCGAGCATGGTGGAGTTAAAACTATTAGTTTACAATGTTACTGTGCAGGTTTTGGCTACTAAAGTTCAGCCTTAACAAAACTAAACTACCCCTTTAAAAGCATCATCAACAACTACATTATTTTTAGGGACAATTTTTAAAAAGGTCTTATTATTTTTTATTAAATGAAAAACTATCGAATAAATTTTGGGCCCAAATCTATTACGATTTGATATATTTATTGATATTTCAGCAATTTCTGAACCGACTTTGACCAATTGAAGTTTATTCTGCCATTAAAATATGCATGTTCTTTCAAATTCGACACTCATGCAGTTTTCTTTACCTCACAACAAAAATGTGTTGTGCAGCACTCTCTCTACCAAAACTGAACTACCCCTTTAAGACAAACAAATATTTGATCTTTCCAGAAAATACCCCCCCCCCCCACGCCTGGACGCGTATTTTTTGTGCACCACATGTAGCTATTTTCGCCCAATTAAGGCCTGGTCACACAGGACACAACTAGACCCACGAATGTAGTACGCATTGGTACGAATCTATGATTCTATGGCAAGACGTTTTAACATTTATTCTTATTTCTTGACATCAAGAATTGAATTCTTGATATCAAGAAATGGGAAAACATGCCAGCAGACTAGCGCCTGTTGTACGCGAAACAATTTCTATGCATCAAAGCCCCAAATGCCTAGCCTAGCCTAGCCATCTTAATAAAATCGTAGTTTCACACTCACTTGACTGTGAGTGTATTGTATCTATGCTTAGATGATTATTCATAGTCTCATCGTCGTGATCGAAGTCCGCATCGAGACCGGCCCTGCCCCTGGCCAAGGGCGAAAAAATAAACGCGGGCTGGACGCGTACATAATGACTAATATATATTCCGCAAAAAAAGAAACTGGACACATGTATAAGTTGAAATATTTCATATTAATGTACGATAAAGTGTACATGATCATATATCAAATTAGGAATTTAGTCATCTACATGCAGGGTATAGATTAAAGGTGTAATTAGGTTATACATATACATATGTATAACCTATTGATTTCGTCAAGATTTTTATTATTTATTATTATTATTATTCTTCCGATTTTGTTCGTCGCATATCTCAAGATCAAATGAATCAATCATCATGAAACTTCACATGATGATAGATCATCATCTGACTTAGTGCAACGTAATCATTTTAATCTCGTCAGATCACTGTGACGTCATCAGGACGCCATTTTGTCAAATTTCAATAATCATCATAACTCAGTCATGCATCATTAATTTCACTTCAAATTTCGCATCAATATCAATCAGTTCAATCGTCATATTTTAAGCTCATGCGCGTGCGCTTACACTCAGAGACGCGCGCATACGCGTCCGTCAAGTGAAAAAAAAAAATTAAAATGTTCAAAACCCCAACCCGAGTAATTTACTATATGTTTCAGACAATTTTAAGCGTTTCAAAAAATTCCGCGCGTGCGCGTCGGCGCGCGCGTATTTGCGCGCGTAACGCGAATGAATAGGAAAATTATCGTTTTTTCACATGTTTTGCATTCCTTATAGATCCCTCAACACACCCTATCAATTTGAGTCATTGTTGACTCATAATGACGGAGTACGCGCGCGTCAAAGTTAAAATTACGCGCGCACGCAAAATGGCAAAACATGGTAAAAACATCCTTTTTTCATTAGGCCATAACTTTTTAAAAAGTCCACAAACATCCAATTTTCTTTTAATATTCGGATAGATTATGAGTTGTAGATACGAAGTCATACCTCATTTATTCCGAGTAAATGTTATAAAGTCATCGTATTGACGGTTAAAGTTGAAAATGCGAATTTTAATCAATTTCAATCAATGTTGAAATCGATCACAGTGGACTATTGACCATATCTCGCTTATTCTCCATCAATTTCCTCCCAAATTTTGATATATCGTAGCTGATGTCCTGCTCTATTCGCAATCTTTTCACAACAATTCGTTATGTTAACTGGATCCTGATGAATTGTTTGATTGTAAATAAGAGTCCAAATCTGATAAAAATTGAGGTTTAGCCAAAACGTATAATATCGACCTATAACTGCTAAAGAAATTATGCTATCAATTTGAGATTTCGCATGTAGATAGGGTTTTGCAAGCCCATCATTTCATAAGTAAACACCAAATCGCGAAAATGCATATAACATTGTCTTATTTACCGTTAAAGGTCAAATAAATCAAGCATGAATACTCAATAACCACGTACGCCGTGGACATGAAATTCAGCACACATGTATGGTATAATGAAAGGAAAAATGTTCATAATATAAGATCGGATTATGAAAATGGCGTTAAGGATATGTAAATTAGGTTCAAAGGTCAAATAATTCACTGTTACAATGAAAAATGCAGTGTGCAATCACTGATGTATCTTTCCCGATTTCCCATTTTCGTTAAGAGATCTAATGTTGGTCTCGCGGTATAATTTGTGACACAAGATCAAAGGGTCGTGGGTTCGAATCCAAGGCAATATTTTTTAACTTTCTTTTTTTCTTCTTTTTTACTCTTTTTTCAGGGGGGGTGGGGAGGAATCTATTATTATTGATATGATGATTGAGTAGTTATTTTTGGAATCATCCTTTTATCATTTTAAATCGATATGTATAACCTTAATTCGTCAAAAGTGACGAATTCAAAATCTAGTTAGGTTATACATATACATATGTATAACCTATTGATTTCGTCAAGATTTTTATTATTTATTATTATTATTATTATTCTTCCGATTTTGTTCGTCGCATATCTCAAGATCAAATGAATCAATCATCATGAAACTTCACATGATGATAGATCATCATCTGACTTAGTGCAACGTAATCATTTTAATCTCGTCAGATCACTGTGACGTCATCAGGACGCCATTTTGTCAAATTTCAATAATCATCATAACTCAGTCATGCATCATTAATTTCACTTCAAATTTCGCATCAATATCAATCAGTTCAATCGTCATATTTTAAGCTCATGCGCGTGCGCTTACACTCAGAGACGCGCGCATACGCGTCCGTCAAGTGAAAAAAAAAAATTAAAATGTTCAAAACCCCAACCCGAGTAATTTACTATATGTTTCAGACAATTTTAAGCGTTTCAAAAAATTCCGCGCGTGCGCGTCGGCGCGCGCGTATTTGCGCGCGTAACGCGAATGAATAGGAAAATTATCGTTTTTTCACATGTTTTGCATTCCTTATAGATCCCTCAACACACCCTATCAATTTGAGTCATTGTTGACTCATAATGACGGAGTACGCGCGGGTCAAAGTTAAAATTACGCGCGCACGCAAAATGGCAAAACATGGTAAAAACATCCTTTTTTCATTAGGCCATAACTTTTTTAAAAGTCCACAAACATCCAATTTTCTTTTAATATTCGGATAGATTATGAGTTGTAGATACGAAGTCATACCTCATTTATGCCGAGTAAATGTTATAAAGTCATCGTATTGACGGTTACAGTTGAAAATGCGAATTTTAATCAATTTCAATCAATGTTGAAATCGATCACAGTGGACTATTGACCATATCTCGCTTATTCTCCATCAATTTTCTCCCAAATTTTGATATATCGTAGCTGATGTCCTGCTCTATTCGCAATCTGTTCACAACAATTCGTTAAGTTAACTGGATCCTGATGAATTGTTTGATTGTAAATAAGAGTCCAAATCTGATAAAAATTGAGGTTTAGCCAAAACGTATGTTATCGACCTATAACTGTTGAAGAAATTATACTATCAATTTGAGATTTCGCATGTAGATAGGGATTTGCAAGCCCATCATTTCATAAGTTAACACCAAATCGCGAAAATGCATATTACATTGTCTTATTTACCGTTAAAGGTCAAATAAATCAAGCATGAATACTCAATAACCACGTACGCCGTGGACATGAAATTCAGCACACATGTATGGTATAATGAAAGGAAAAATGTTCATAATATAAGATCGGATTATGAAAATGGCGTTAAGGATATGTAAATTAGGTTCAAAGGTCAAATAATTCACTGTTACAATGACAAATGCAGTGTGCAATCACTGATGTATCTTTCCCGATTTCTCATTTTCGTTAAGAGATCTAATGTTGGTCTCGTGGAACAAGTTGTGACGCAAGATCTAAGGGTCGTGGGTTCGAATCTAAGACAATATTTTTTTAATTTCTTTGTTCTTCTTTTTACTTTTTATTAGGGGGGGGGGGGGAGTATGTAATATTATTTATATGATGATTGAGTAGTTATTTTTGGAATAATGCTTTTATCATAAGAATTCGATATGTATAACCTTAACTCGTCAAAAGTGACGAATTCAACATCTAGTTTAGTGTTGTTTCTGTATAGCTTTATGTGTGTCGGTATGACCAGGGAAGTGAATAAATTGTATTTGAACTAGCAATGGCTACATTTCCCTTTTAGAATATGACCAAATAATTTACCCAACAATGCCTATCCTGCCTCCCACATAATTATATTAACACCCATTTATGAAAAATATACATGCATTGATATGTTATGTGTTATGTGTTATGTGTTATGATGTAATTATGAAAAAAGCATGTTTACTTTGTATAACTCATACATAATATATTTTCCTTACATCTATATAAATATGAGCCACATTGATTGTTAGAATCATTCTTTAAAGGGTACCACCACCCAAAAATAATATTCTTATTAAAGAAAGGTAACATCTTTAGTATTCAATTCCATCAACAAGTTCACACAAATATGTTTCCAGAAAAAAAAGAAAAAAATTGGAAAACGCCTCACCATTCTAAAGCATGCGTTCATGCGGTCTGAATTGCGAAGACTAATGTGTGCAGAGCGAACGAGTCGCCCGGGATTCTATTGTCTACAAACATACGCGTGAATAACATTGACGCACTCGCAAATGTTTGGCCCGTTCGGAACCAGGAAATAGTAGTGGTTCCGTAAGTGGTGGAAATGAATTGCTTTGTTTATGAATTACACAACATTTTGCAAAATGTTGGGTATCTATTTGATATCACAAAATGGTACCAAAACATATAATAATGTGTTGTTCTTTGCCTGGTGGTCCCCTTTAACTTATTCCTTTTAAAGTTGTCTATCCTCTTTGTTCAATAGGCTCATTTTGGCTACCAAGGTTATTATTTAATATTCAACTTTGCTTTAGTCTAAGGAGCGGTAATACTAATGTCCCATGTCTTTATTACCGCGAAACATGTATACAGTGCATGTTTTCTTTGTATAACTTATATTTTCCGTATATCCATATAAGTATGAGCCACAATAATTGATATAATCATTTCTTCAATGCATTCTCTATTATATGTGGTTAAAGTGATCCGTGTAAAGTGTCAGATATTGCATAAACTGACATTTGAGACTTTAATCCTATATCAATATCATTGTAAAATAGAATTGAAAGATTTGTGAAAGTTTGAAGGAAAACGAACACTGTTTACCTAGTGAAAAAAAGAATATTGAGTTCATTTTTTATCACCGAATACTGATGGTCTGTTGTAGATTTGTTGCAGTGATAATCATCCGTTTGATCTTGACGATATCCGCACCCGTTTATACAGCTACAGACGTACGGAATTCATGGAATTTGCGCACGCTAGGCTCAAAGTTCAGTGGGTCGGGACAAATTTCACACGCGCGCTGGCAGGACGTATTCAGCGACGTCAATTGTACTTTTTATCAATACCGTTAGCTAACGCTATTGAAATAATGATTTTCAATGATAATTATCTTCATACTAAAGGGACATTTTTCTCTTTTAATAAGCTAAACAACACGACAGAAGAGAAACGAAGAAGCTCCAAGTATTTGTCGTGGAGTTAGACACTTTACCTGTGTCACTTTAAGATAATTTAGCTAAATTTGGACGTTGATAGATCTTCGTATACGTTTATTCATTGTTATTTGTGTTCCGTAATGCTGCATCTTCTGGAGCCAGTGTGTGAGGGTTCACATGCCCTAGGGAAACAGTAATGTACTTTACTTTTGTGAACCCTGGCCCACACACTGCTCCTCAATATTTTCTTTTGTCTATTGTCTTCAGTCTTGTAACTTGTATTTTTGTATTATGTGCATATACAGGGTGTCTCAGAAAGAACGCAATACCTACGATCCTTAATTTCATCAACATCATCGACCAAATGTCATTGTTTTTGTTTAATTGGGTAGAACATTCTTTTTCCAACAAAATGATACCATAAGCATTGATTTTGGGTACCACCCTTCAAAACATGTGAGCTGACATGACAACATCGTGATCGTATATCAGTACAGTACACGCGCGATACGTTGATATGATTCAGTCGAAGAATACCAGCTTTCGCCATGTCTTCAGACAATGCACTCGCAAGTAACGATCGTAATTTCTTATCCCCTGAAACAGTTTTCAAGAGTAGATTCAACATAATTTGAACTAGAAAGAAGGAATAACATTAAGGTACAGTTTTTTTTTAAATCTCCGTTCTGATTGTTTTATTGGTGAAATCTTCGTTTTGTTGTCTAACGTTTTATGTAGTCCCATGTGTAGTGATCCGTGTGGCAAATTCAACAGAAGTTATAGATTCTTCTGCTGTGAAGAAGGCCTGATAATTTTCTTTATTTACTTCGGAGGCTTCAGTAAATAAAACAAAATTCATAGGCAAAAATTATCTGATAGATAAGCTATTTTTGGTACCTTTCCTAAGAAAATGCTGACCATCTAAAGACTAAAAATCAAGAATTATACTATCAAATTTTGTTTTCATGGAAAACGGCCAAAGTTGGGGGTGCGGTTAATACATCGGAGCGGGTAATACACCGACAAATACGGTAAGGCGTTTGGATCCTAGGACCATTTTCGTTTCCTAAATTTGCCCCTTTTTCGTCTCCAGCGATCCTCTGAACACTGAGACATTCTCGCCCCACAGTCTCCCATAGACAGAAGAACCGCATGACTGCTCTCCCTTGATAAAGAAGACAATGTTGCGTAATCGAGTACCCCGTACGGTATGGCACACATTGTCTTCCTTATCAAAGGGAGAGCAGTCATGCGGTTCTTCTGTACAGCTAATTCTATGGGAGGCCGTGGGTCGAGAATGCCTCAGTGTTCCGAGGATCGCTGGAGACGAAAAAGTAGCAAATTTAGGAAACGACATTGCCTCAGAAGAACGGCCCTAGGATCCAAACGCCTTACCCAAACTCAATGCTATGGTATCATTTTGGTGGAAAAAGAATGTTCTACCCAATCAAACAAAAATCAATTTGATTATGATTATGATTATTGATGATGATGATTGGTGATGATGATGATGATGGCGATGGCGATGGCGATGGCAATGGCTATGGCGATGACAATGGCAATGGCAATGGCGATGGAAATGGCAATGGCAATGGCGATGATGATGATGATTGTGATGATAATGATGATAATGATGATGAAGATGGTAATAATGATGATGATCATTGTAGATACAAAACAGTTTTTGTTTTTGTTAAACTTAAAATGCAGATCAAAGTGAATCTTAATATTATTTGTTTCCTGGACCTACTGTTATTAATGTAAATTTTAAACAAATTATGTTGTTTCTGTGTCACCTGACAAGATGGTTTTGTGCTTCATTGTAGATAAAGATTTTCCCTTTTTCCTAAAAACATGCAGATCAAAGTAAGTTTGTGTCCAAAATTCACCATGATTTCATTTATTTTGCTCCATTATCAGAGTCGCCGGACTTCAGCAAGATGAGTCTGACGCAGACCAAGCGGTTGGAGATGGAGGCCCAATTGAAAGTCCTGGAGCATGAATCCAAGCTGGAGAAGGAGCGAGTCTTGCTGGCGGAGCTTCGCAAGCAGCACTACCAGCTGGCTGGGGCATCAGAAGGGTGGGGAGATGAGGTAAAACAAAACATTTAAAAAACATGCAAAGTGTCTGATGATTTTCAAAAAAAGTTTATTTTGCTTGCATTATGTCGTTTTTTTTAGTAAGCAGACACTTTCAAGGGAGTTGGGGATGGGAAATTATTTTCTGGTACAGAAAATAAAATTCTAAAAAAAAGTCTAAATCGAAAGTTAGATTTGAAATCAAGATTTAAAATCTTGGAAGGAGTTGGTTAGCTGATGAACATCTCAGAGCCCTTTCTCTTTTTGCATGCACTTTCGTTTTCTTCTTTCTTCTTTGGTCCTACAAACTCTTTTGAAGTGATTGGAATACTTTCCATGCACGACTGTTTTTATAACAATTTACAAAGAGAATTGAGTCACTTTAGATTTGGTGGATGTGGGGAAATGAATACTAACACCTTGTTATAGTGTTTTGTTATAGTTTTTGTTCTATATTGTATGTATTGTTTGTCTAACTTGTTGTCTAACTATTAAAGTTGGTGCAATGTCTTGAGGGAAGATGGAAATGTGCCACTAAAAATAGTTTGTAGTAAATTTGTAATAACTTTTTAGCACATATACACAGTTTTTCAGCAATATTTTTCTTCATTCACTCAAACGTTTGAGCATAATCACAGAGAAACATAAACATGTAGTTCAATTGTCACTCATAGATTAGAACTACATTACAAGCAACTTACACATCTGACTTGTTAGCATATATTTTAGCATTCCCTCAAACAACTGTTTGAATTTTTAAGAGAGCAAAACTATTACCTTATTTGTTACTGAGTTCTTTATTTATTTCAAGTTTCCAAAACAATGGCCAAACATATTGTTGTGATTTAAATTTAGACCTCCAAAACAATTGTATCCAGTATATAATTATAAATGTATTAAATACATACATTCTAATTTTTTAAAAGGAATGAAAAATTATTTTTTTTCCAAAATATTGACGTAATTATATTTCTAGAACGGTAAACTTCCAAATTGCATTGCTGCAAAACTTTGCAAAATATAATTTTTTTTTTTTCTTCAAAGTTCACTTTAGATGCATGATTTGTTTAATAACACATGTAGAGTATAGACAACAGATCAGTTTGGTAATGTATTCAAATGTTCTGTACAGACGTAAAATGGATAACCTATATATGTATTCCAGCTTGTTAAAATAGATTGCAATGCACTCTTCAATGATTAATTGTGGCTGTTTCAAGCAAACTCTTTTAAGCTGTGTTGTTTTGTTAGTGGTACCTAAAACAATTCTGATAAATAAAAGGTAATACTTTTAGTAGTCCATTCCAACACAAAATAAAGAAAAATATGTTCCTGACAAATTATATAATTGGAAAAAAACATTTTTATTACCATACTGCAACATGTGTTCATGGGTCTGCATACAAAGACTACCTTCTGTATAGGATGAATGCATCGTTGATGATTCTATTGTCTCCAAACGTACGCGTAAATAGAATTGGCGCACTGGCAAACGTTTGGCGCGTACGGAATCATGAGGCCATATTGGTTCCGTAAGTGTTGGTAATTAATTGCATTGTTTATGAATTACACAACCCTTTGCAAAATGTTGAGCATCTATTTGATATTACACAGCAGTACCAAAACATTTGCCTGGTGGTCCCCTTTATTTTTTATTTTGTTTTATCCATGAGTGCATTACAATTTGAATACATTACAAACTCTACTTCTAGTCGTATCTTAACCACTTTAACAATGTTTTCTTTCATATGTCTTGTGCATGATGCTTGGTTTGGGCAGGATGGTAAATAACTCAGGTACGTGGTTCATCAAAAAGAGGAAGAAAAAAAAAAGGATGACTTTGCAAGCATAACCATATAACCCTTTCATTCATTTACCTTTCCATGGGAACTCTATTTATATATCCTTGCATTGGTTGTTTTATAGTGTCAGTAATGAATGTCAGTAAATAATGTTCATGCTACATGATTTGTGCGGGTCTCATATCATTACGATTTACATGTAGGACTGATCGTCTAATCAATTAATGTATTGTACAATCAATCAATATGGCATATTAAATGATTGTAAATCTTTATGTTGTTACAGGACCCTGACCTGGGCCCCATTGCAGAAAGAGTTGCCATCGATTGTAAAATTGAAACGAATTACAAGTCAGATCATGTGACAGAACGCAACAATCTGATTGGTTCAAATATGCAAATGATCTGACTCCCAATGAATTGCAACTCTACAATAGGTTGCAACTCTTTTACCAACGGGGGCTGTTCTGTCAAGTGAATTGTCTAAAACGTAACAAAATACTTGCTCAAATAATCCCTTTTTCTGAAATAATAGTCTTTATACTTACAATTTTAACTTTTTAATCCATTTAGCTTTCTCTGTTTAGGCAACTGTACACATACAGTAGCCGGAAACTGATGTTTCACATGCCCCGGGCAATAGGGCAAGTGCTGATGTAGCACCTTGATTTCATCGCTCTACTCATGAAGCTTTGCTATAACCCTGTCATTTATTCATTGGGGCCTGTTGCATTCAACCTTGTGTTGTGATCAAATGAAACATTGAGATTAAGCACATTTTTCCATTCCATTAAGAGTGCTCAATTGCAAATTGCAAATCAAATGCCACGTTTTGCTTATAAATGGGTCAGTATGTAACACCCTGATTTTTACCCCTCTTCCAAACTCATGAAGCCTTGCTATTACCATGTCATCTATTCTGTTGGGTCTGTTGTGCATCAAACTTTGAGTTGTGATCAATTGAAACATCGCAATTATACATAAATGTCTAAATTTGCATAAATAGAGTTCTGTTCCAATTGCAAGTTGCGAATCAAATGCCAATATGTAGCACCCTGATTTTACCCCTTCTTAACTAATTATAAGCCTTGCTTTTACCATGTCATTTATTCACTGGGCCATGTTGCCTACAAATTTGATTTGTAATCGATTCATAATATTGAAACATTGTGATTAAACACAGCTTTCCACTGCATGAAGAGAGTTGCATTTAATCACAAGTTGCAAATCAGACGCAACTTTTTGCTTTAATCAGGTCAATATGTAGCACTCTGATTTTACTCCTCTTCTGAAATCATGAAGCCTTGCTTTTACCCAATCATTCATTGGCCTGAGCCCACATTGTGTATTTGATCACGGTACCTATGGGAAATAAATCATTATAGGCCCACACTTTCAATTCATCTTCCAGCTCACATTTCATCAGCTTGTAGAATTGTTTTGAACTAAGGAACAATCAAATTATTAGATGCTGCAAACCATAACACCCTTTGCTCTATTTCAGCCACCGATTCTAAAGGACACATCTTGATTTTAAAAATATGAATATAGTTTGATTTTTTTTTAAATGGTAAAAAAGGGGGAAAAAGAAAGAAGTACGAAGAATGTGACCGACCCCGAGTGTGACCGACCCAACCCCCCCCCCCTCCCCCCCAAAAAAACAATACAAAAATAAAATAAAATAATTGTCAGACCATGCTACCTTCAATATGTCACAATGATCTGCTTGTTCTTGCTGGACATCCCCCAACTGGATCCTGTTTTATAATCTTACCCATTTATTGTTTTTATGTCATCACCAATCAGCATAGAGCATTATTATAGCTATTGGACGCTTACAGCTATTGAAATTGCTTTTTGAAACAGGGCCCATGACCTTGTTTCATAACAGATTAACGAACTATTTACAAACAAAAGTAACAAAAGTACAGTGTACTTAATTATGTTTTATATACTCTGTTTAATGGTCATGTGTTATTGTATGATGTTTGATAATGTAACTCTTTATGCACATAGCACATAACCACTATTTGTATGCACATACTTTAGGTGTAACTTATCTTTGATAATGTGCCTCCCCGTTATATAACATTCAATCCTCAAACCTACCCTCTAACTACTGTCACATAACAGTGGTGTATGAATCAATGTTACGTGATGTTTAGCTCTGTAACATATGTGGTTTATTCCAAGTCTGAAAAAGACATATAAACAATATTTTGCTATTTGAGCTGTTCTCTATTAATCATTGGAACCTGTACCGTGTTTGTTTTGTTTTCAGTATTTAGTATTTAGATGTTGAACCATCTCATCCCTTGTCCATGTACATGTATATGTAAATATTTGTTTCATCATTTGTTAATTGTACTTTTTGCACTTCTTTCCACTTCTCTTTTCCTTATTTTCAATTCTATGCAAATATATGCCATTGCATGATTGCAATGCTAACATTATGTTTATCATTAAGTGATTCTTTATATTTACTATCAGTATAAATCATCTGTTAACTATAATTATTCTTTCTTCAATTCTCTCCAGGAGGATGGCGAGTTTTCTGACCTTGTCTGAGATCATCTGGCATAGCAACAGCGTCATCTGGCAACCAAAATAACAAAATCTACAATGTACTGCAGGCGAAAAACAAAACAAACAATGCTGCTGCGCCCTGGACCAACCCTTTCAACTTCAGCGAATGCCATCGATGTGTAACCCCCTAGATGTGAGTCCAGCATCAAGGGATCATTGTCTAGCATAGCATCAAACTTATCTGGCAACACACAGAAGAGCTTCTGTGAAAGAAGAACAACAATTATATAACATTCTATACCCTGGAGTGACTCCTTCAATTTTGATTCATGCCATTTATATGGGAACCCCTCCAGCTCCAGCGTCACTAGATAAACTAAACGGTGGTTGTCTTCTTAGTCATCTGGTAACCTATATAACAACAGCTATCGTAGAAAAAGAGCAATGTTTGTATGACATTTGGTCATCAGGAACAATCCTTTTTTTTAACCATTGAATACCATTGATATGTATCTCCGTGGAAGTGGCTTCAGCATCAAGAAGTCATCTACTTTAGCAACAAAGTTGTCTGGCTACAGACAGAACACACGCCACTGTAGGAAGAGAGCAAGTCTTCTTAAACATTCTACGTCCTGTTACTTATCAAATATGTTAGTTGATATTATTTGCTGGTATGAATTGAACAATTATTTGTTAAATGTATTGCATTCTATGAATATGAATTTGCATAACATTTTATTTGATATCAAGAACAAAATTTGTGTCATAATTCCAATTGTGCTTGTTTTGCTGAAGCAATAATTCATATTATTCATTGTTCATGTATCTTTTTTAATTATGAATTATTATGATAATTGTAATTGACAAAGCCAGTTTTGAAATTAATTGTTTCTTTTTGTGACAAGTCGTTTTGGGGTCCTTGTACAAATTACCCTCATGTGTATGATACATGTATATGCATCCCTATGTACCACCATTTCAACCAACACTATGTATTTATCTAAATTTCTATTATATTTTTGTATTTTAGTCATGTATATAGAAAGGGCATAAGGGTCTTTGCATCAAATAGTTTTATTTATGGCGTTGTTAGATGTACAGAAACAAATTCCAACTTATTATGTTTAAAGTTGGATGTTTGAGGTGTCTAAATGATTAAAAAGGGTCCTGAAGTAAACATTGCATTATTTAAAGAGGTTTAAAGCCATATATACATTACCTCAATTGTTGTCTTAAACTAGTCTAGCACAACAGACTCGCTTAGTTTATTTATGAAAATGTGCAAAGAAAATCAGGCCTTCCTGGGAATTGAACACGATGGTTGAGCACCGGTCTAGCAATCCGGAGGTCTCGGGCTCGATTTTCGGGCGAAGCCTATTTTCTTTTGCTCATACCATTTTTTTAGAATATTTCTGTCAGTTCCCTTTATGTTTGAGTTTCATTTATTTATCTCAAAAAGTACCACACCAACATTTGGAGAGGTGGCTCGTAATAATTATCTTTCTCATTAACTCTGAAAAGAAATTGTACATGGATCACTTGTAATAATGAAGCTTCTTTCCCCTAAAAAAAATATGTTAGTTTTGTTCAGGTAGGATAATTATGTAGGATAGAGCAGTGAAATGTTTCCGCTTACTTGGATACTCCTCTTAAAGGGGTGAAATGCTCTGCAAAAGTCTACCCACTTCAACAGAGACCATTGTATCATTGTATGGTATTTCATTAGATTTTGTTGAAACATATTGTATCTACCAGTCCCAAAACTATCTTTAACATTCATGCCAGAAGTTATGCCCATGTATAAATATCCAATGGTGCACACCATTGTTACAGTTAAGCGTTAATTACGATGATGTTTATGTTAATAATTTAAAGTAAAACCTAAGAGGACCAAAATAAATAAGTTTATGAATATTTAATATTCGGTTTCCCTCTCATGAGTTATTTAATTGATATTTTTGATTTTGCATATCATGGTCAATGTAATTATTCAAAAACAATGAAAATGCACAATCTGGATTGATGAAAAATGTATGTATGGCGTTAAACATCAATGGAACATACTATTATGAATAGTTGAATGTGCTATGCTCTTCTTGAAACTGATGCATATTTATTAATTTAAGAGCCATAAATAGCTCTGGTAAAGATAAAATCGCTTTTGTCCCAAAAGCAGGAATAAGTTAAGACTGGCAAATTTTTTGTTTCTAGTAAATATAGCTATAATGTTTCTCAAACTTTGCAAACTTGATTTAAATTAAATTAATCCAGTGTTACTTTTTGGGTCGGAGCAGTCCAATAAATGGATCAATAATATGCAGATTCAATTATTTTTGAACAATTATGAAAAGTAACCAGTCCTTGACATCGATATAAATATACTGGATATAGCAACAGCGCCCTCTTCATGAAGCCAGCGACAGTGTGAAAAGTACTCTCAATACCAGAGGTGTTCCATTCACTCGAGTGAAGTGATTTACGCTAGTGAATGGAGCACCTTCTGTATTGGGTGTACTTTTATAATTTGCGGCGGCTTCAACGTCGCGCATTCGGCAATGTGTAGTGTGCTATATCCAGTGTGTATATATCGATGGTCCTTGACAAGTAACTAAAATATCATGTTAAATGTAGGCAGTATGTAGCCATATTGAATAAAAGCTTGAACATTTTGGTTTGTAATACCATCTGAAATTGTCATGTATGAAAATAGATTTATATCATACAATAAATCATTGAAATGTAAATAGTAAACATAATAATTTGCTTCATTTTCATTTATTAAAGTGCTTTAATTGTGTGGGTGTATGCATTTTTCATGTACATGTACATGCTAACAATTATGTTAGAACAAAAAAATCATTAAATGACATAGTAATTAAGGAGAGTAATAGTACTAACTCCGTGCAATGAGATCGCAATAACCAATACAAACGATGTTATCATAAATTGCAATTTTCAATAATTTAGGTGCTGAACTTGTTATTTTTAGATAACGGCCCTATCGTAATCATTATGAAAGTTGTATTTGTGTATTGTTATTAATTTGAGAAAAAACATCCACTGTAAAAAAAAATATTTTTAAAAACTAAATTTACCCTTCAACCACACCCCTCGCCCCAAATTAATTGACAATATAGGATATGATACATGGCAGTTTACGAAACAGGGTGAGTGTGTGTATGCATGTTTTTTTTTTTCTTGTCAGAGCCGATAGTATATAATGAGATAATGCAAAATACTATAATATAATAAAGCCTGTGTTGTAAAATGAGAGTCAACATAGGGCCTACATTTTTAATCCTAGCATAACCTTCTTCAGAGGCTAAATGACCAATAGTATGTAGAGTCCTACGAGCATACTTTAAAGTGATTCATGATATTTTGGATTTTTGTATGTATATCCTGTCAAACTGGGGCAAAATCTATGCATTAAAAATAAATACACACACACACACGAATATGCACGCATGCACGCACGCACCAGGCACGCACACACACACACACACACACACACACACACACACACACACACACACACGCACACGCACGCACGCACGCACCAGGCACGCACACACACACACACACACACACACACACACACACACCCACACACACACACACACACACGCACACACACATACACACACACACACACACGCACGCACACACATGTATACATGACAAGAGCCTGTTCATCCACTTAATGAAGCATAATCTTACAGTGTACCACTGACTGTTACACACCCTTTCTGATAAACATGCCACCTACCATAACGGAAATAACACAATGTGAACACAATATGTTTCACAGTGTGGACCACGGTGTTTAATTGGGAGTGTTTTCACAGCTAGTGTAAACAAAATCTACTCACACTGTGAACACACTGTGAACACACTGTAAACACGCTATGAACACACTGTAAGCATACTGTCGCCACAGTGTGAAATTGCCTGCGTTTACACTATGTAAAATAGTGCGCTCAGCAAGTTTACAGTATTCACAGCGTGAGTCGGTTTTCAGACTGCAGTGGACACGCCACAATTTAACACTGTGGTCAACACTGTATTCTTTCAGGTAGGGCATTAAAGTAATTACGATGTACAAATCGATATACATTTTAAAATATTTATTTAGGACATTTGCGCAGAATTCGTTAATTATTCTAAAACTTCTACAATTATGCTGAATGATTCAGTCATTGAAACATACATGACAAAACGATCGGTTGGTGATAACTTTGTACGGCTCCGACTCGTTTGATTACATATTTGACCATCAAACTACGAGTAACATCCAACCACTGAATATATATATATTTTTTTTTAACGAAGAAATTAAAATATAAATGCAAACATTGGTCTACAACTGCATGATAATTTAACACTAACACCCCTTGTGATGTATTCTTGCTTATAAATTGTACACTTATCGAAGACATTAAAATATACATCTTTTTATGCAAGCGCAACTATATATTTATTTATAGATAACTGAAATAGAATTCCATTTTACTTCAAATTCCGAATCATAACGAGTTTCACTGTATCCAATCATGACATCAATGTATTATACACACGCTTAGAAAATACATAGAAATACAATTATACAATCAAAAACCTAATAATTACATACATAACAATATTAACTTAATAATCAATCACAAAACAGGGACAAGGTGGGTTTTTAAGTGTGATCTAAATGTAGTGATAAATGGAAGCTCCCTTTTTTTTATTATATAAATAACTAAAACTCGGAATTTATCATTTAAAATTAAAATGATAATTCAATAAGGCTTGAATAGTAAACACAAACTTATTTACGGATAAGTTAGAAGCCTTATTTCATTAAAATAGCAGCCATCAATGCAAAATTACAAATTGCGAATGAAATTCTCCTCGTTAAAATGATTCAATAACTGTTTTCCGAACGAATCGACGGCCTCGGCCTCCGCCCCCCCCCCCCCCCTCCCGCCCCCTCTCCTCCGTGCAGATTCTTGACCTCGCCCCCACACCCCCGGTTATACGGAGATGATCATAACAACTTTAATAGCATGCATATGTATGGATATTTCGCTGTTTGTGATTGGATATTGATACAAAAAGCGTATTTTGCCTTTACAATCTGACAATCACGAGCTTTATCAGATACTAAAATTTGTTTTCACTCCCTCACACAAAAATATATTCCTTGAAGCGCCCTCTCAACCCAAACTGAGCCATCATCCCTTTAATTTAAATCAATAACAATGACTCCACCTTAGTACGAGTTATCTCGTACTATACTGTATACTTGTATTTAATACAAAAACACTTTATAATAATTATCTTTACACGTCAAGCAACGATAAGAATAACAACAAAAGACAAACCAAAAGCCCATTACATTATTGTATCGAATCAAAGTGACACTTTCATACTGTGTACGCCATGAATCTAATCCATTATAATTGTCTTACATCAATCAAAAGCGCAATATATTCTAGCACAAAAAACAAACAAACATGTTTATACTGCAGGAATCATGAAACGGCATAGTCGTCATCATCATTATTATTATTATCATCCAACAACAACCTGCTTCATTATTACGATTATAACTACTACATGTATACATTTAAATGTAGGCGCATTGTCAGGTGTGAACACGGTATCCCTTTCAATATCGTATGGGAAATAATGCACCGTATACCGTAGTTCATGACATTGAATTTCTAACATTCACAAGCATGTGAAAGACAATCTTGACGAAACACAAGTCTTCTATTGTGGTATAAATGGACAATTCGTTAATAGCACAGTAGCTGTCACAATAAATTAACTGTATACATTGTACAATATCATAATATGCGCGCCCTATGCGCGGCACATAAATGTACTTTGTCAATTAAAATATGTGAGGTATACGTAAATCCGTCGGTATTATCTGGAAATTTTGTTTATACATTTGCCATTCATTCATTGACATCCTTTGAACAACTTCATCTGAGTATATCTCATAGATCACAATGATGAATAGAGATCTTTGGCAATTATAAGTATCAAATGAGTACACACTACCAAAGAGTCACTGGGCAAAAAGTAGAAATATCACATCAACGTTAAATCAGGGACAGTCTGAAAAAAGTTTGCATAAACCATTGAAATACAACACTTGTCATGTTATGTGGTGATACACAATCGATACACAAACTATTATGCAGGAACTACGGAATTATGATAATAATGATCGTCGAATTTGTATTCCGTGGCAGAAACTAGCAAACGAAAGCCTTACTCGGGGCAATGTTTTAACCTTAACATCTAATTTTGATTGTGCCTGAATGGACATGTCCGTGACATTGTGTTGAGCTGTTTACAAATCTTAATAAGAGGCCTAAAGCCCGGCGCAGACAGAGCCGACTCGACCCGATCCGACTGGTTTCAATCAGGCTAGAGTCGGGCCCGGTCGGTCGGAGCCGATTCATCGTGTTGAATCGGCCCTAACTGGCATCCGACTGTCTCTCGACTGGCAACATGTGTGTCGCAAGGCACTGAAAACTGAGCCGATCCGAATGAAAACCAGTCGGATCGGGTCGAGTCGGCTCTGTCTGCAGAGGGCTTTCCACGTTTTACCCTTGCGATGTGCACCTAGTGTTAAACAATGTAAACGTACATTTAATTCCCAAGAGGTGTCCGTACACGGGGAATCGAAAGTTCTTATCATTGTCTGTACTCTCATACTGGCTCTGAGCATCGTCGAGATATATGTATAGTAATTCCGTAGACTTAATTTGGGTAAATAATGTTAGTCTCGATAATACTAATAAAGAAAATAATATTTATTACCCAATCTGCAAATAATATCGTTTCAGTTACGTTATATATTGTGAAAGTAAAGGATACACTTATAGTGACAACAATACTAATATTTCAATTTTTGAAATTTTAACTGATTGTTTTCATATTAAATGGTATGTTTTTTTTTTTTAGTAAACAAGAAATTATCTGGCATAGATAAGCATTCTGCATAATTATCTACTGGAAAACTTCAAAGCATAGACCTATTCAAACACCGACCGGTGGTACTGATTTAGAAAAGATGTAAAGCCTGTCAGGAGTGCAGAAGGCTAACTCCCCGGATGTGAACTCTTGGAGGTAATACCATCTCCTCTCTGTTTTCTGTATCACGTGATCAGTGATAAGAGTCGCCACATGTTGTAGCTCGCTCATGTAACGCTCGATGGTGACTCTGTCATTCTCCTTGTTCACGGTGGCCATGAGGATTGTATCATCCTTGCATACAACAGGATATACTAACATATCTATACTTTTGATAAGTGAGTGTTGTTTATCGCCCGTCTCGTTTATCACCCGTGACGAATTCTTAAAATCCATCACGACGACCATCTTACTCATCTTCATCGCATATATCTGCAAAGGTTCATACCCATCACATATTATCTCCCGTACTGCCTTCCCACCTGCTGGAGTGAATACATGGATCTTCTTGGCTTTCCTGTAACTTACATAGATGTGATCATCGCTGTCTACAGTGATTTTACCAAACCCACCTTCATCCCAACTCAGAGTCTCAAACCTCGCATCAATCTTCTCCCACCCTCGTGTGTACACGGATACATTGAATATCACCTCGTTAGTATTACCTAAGTCGTGTACAACACACCGGCCATCATACAAGAAGCCTATCCCATAGACTGCTATTCCCGTGAGCACTCTCTGCTGCAGCTGGAGATCAACAGAGTATATCTCGATACCACGCTTTCCTCTGTTACACCCTACAGCCATCATACCGTCCGGTGTGGCGGCCATGCATTGCATGGTATTAGCAGTGGGGAACGCTATCCACTCTCTGTACTGCACCTTTCCGATTTCCATCGTGTCAAGCTCTTTATTACGTTCGTATTCGTTTTGTTTTGCGCGAGATGATATTTCAGTAGCCACATCATTTGTCGGAGTTTCTATACTCTCTAATACTGTTCTCATTTCATTACACAGTGAATCTCTGATGATTACGGTGTCTTCATACAGCGGTGCCTTGGAACTCTTCTCCACCAGTTCTCCAGCGGTTTCAATGACGTCATTCGACGTATTATCCTCAGCCATGATTCTGTCAAACTCCTCGTTCAGATTCCCCTTTTCACCGTCGCATTTGCCATTGAGAATTGCCATCTCTTCGCCTAATCGCTGTACCGACTCATCGTAGCTGTTTACTATCTGTTTAATGACCGCGTCAATGTGATGTAATGATTTTTGTTTTTCTTCTTCTATGACATCGAGGTACTTCTTCAAAGCTGAAGTCTTCGAATCGGCTTTTTCCTGTAAACTTATGACCTCAGCTTTGTAGTTTGCGTCGTAATCTGTGACACTCTTCACCACATGTCCTTCTTTCTCATGGTCCGTGATGGAGCAGCGGGAGCAGAGATATTTTCTACAGGGGATGCATACTTCGGTACATACATGACTTTCACTACCGACCGCGTGCTCTTTGCAGCAAACTACCTTCTTTGGAAATACTTTAGCATGCAAAACTTCATCTATGTCTAATAATGTGTGTGCGGTGTTAGGCTTCCATACATCATGTTTCTTGCGACATATTTTACAAATGCTCTTATTACAATCGCTGCAATATTCGACTGCCTCGGCTTTCTTGTTACACACCTCACAAGGAACTCCGTTGTATTTAATATTAAGAGCGCGAGATTTGAGAGATTTATTATATGGTAGCCTGGAAACATTACCGCCTTTGACGTATGTAAGCGAACCACAGAGCAGACATACGACTGACTGAGGAGCGACTTGGTCTTGTGAAGATAGAAGGTTGGTCAAGCAGGACTTGCAGAATGTGTGCGAACAGGAGAGGGTCTTTGGGTCAGTCAGGAGGCAAGCACAGATCGGACACTGCGGCAGGTTGAGGGTCAAGTTGTCCAGACTCGCCATGGTGTTTGGAGCGCGGAATCTGTTCGGAGTAAAGATCAGGGGCTCCTATGAGAAACTATACAGGGTGGCCCCCCAAAACCGGAACGGAGCAGTCATTTTGGTCGTGTAGTTTTTGTTTTAGGGCGCTGTGAGTGACAACATGTCAGGTTCCTATTTTTGTCAATTTTTACCAAGTCAGTGCCTGATAAATCGGACTTACTGCCCGTCATAGTATCGAACAACTATTACATTCTCTCTGCACACAGCTGAATGCGCACTAACAATGGCATGTGTATTGCTCGTTGTTTGATGCTATGAAGGACAGTAAGTGCGATTTATCAGACACTGACTTGGTACAAATTGACAAAAATGGGAACCTGACATGGTGTCACTCACAGCGCACTAAAACAAACATATCAAAATGACTGTTCTTGGTATCGTTTTTCATTGGAAAACACTTCCTATCCGATGGACATAATCATTTTGTTACTCTATTTTGGGAAGTGCCCCGTTCAGTTTGTTGGGACCACCCTGTATAGGTGACCAGGTCCCCGTTGCAGAAAGAGGTCATACAATCGATTGCAAGTTACATTTAAAGGGATAGTTGAGTTTTGGTATAGAGAGTAGAGTATTGTTCAAACTGAATTTTAGTAACCAAACCCTGCACCATTACATTAAAGGGGTAGTTCAGTTTTAGTAGAGAGGGCGCTGCACAACACAATTTGTTTGTGACGTAATGAAAAACTGAGTGTCGAATTTGAAAGAACATGCAATTTAAATGGCAGAAGAAACTTTATTTGGTCAAAATCGGTTCAGAAATGGCTGAAATATCAATAAAATATATCCGATCGTAATAAATCTGGACCCCAGATTTATTCGATGATTAAAACTAAAACATGCTTAATGGTTTTTAAATAGTTCTTGATGATCTATCTATTTAATCATTATTTCAACAAAATATCACATGCATAAGTTTGTATGAAAATGGTTAAAACCAATGCTTTTTTAGAGAGCGCTCTCTTGTGTTTTAATGGCTCTTTTTGAATGATAACAGGCTTTTTACTTAGTCGTTTGTAATTTTGTATACCTTTCGAGCATGGTGGAGTTACAACTATTAGTTTGTAATGTTACTGTGCAGGTTTTGGTTACTAAAGTTCAGTCTTACCAAAACTGTACTACCCCTTTAAAAACTAATAGTAAGTTATAACTTCATCATCATTCAAAGAGAGCCGTTACAAATCAAAAGGGCGCTCTTTACAAACTCATTGGTTTCAACCTTTTTTGATAAAACACTCCGCATATGATGTTTGTTAAAATAAAGATTAAAAAGAGATATCATCAACAACTATTAAAAAACATCTTTTGTACATTTTTGAAAAGTGCCAAAATTTCTTTTTTGTCAACGGCTGGTTCAAAATTATTGCATTATTGTGGGACCCCACAATAATTACCAATGGTTATATTTACGGATATTTCAGCCTTCTCTGAACCGATTTTGATCAAATAAAGTTTATTATGTCATTGTATGCTGTATGCTGTAGTATGCTGTTTCAAATTTGACACTAATTTGTTCATTTCCTCACAAAAAATATTTAGCGCAGCGCCCTCTATACCAAAACTAAACTATCCCTTATATTGTATGCCAGAAAATCTGTGCATATCAACCAATCAGATTTGCGCATTTAGTCACATGATCTGACTTACAATAATTGTAACTTGCAATCGATTGTATCTCTTTCTGCAACGGGGCCAGGCCTGGGCGCATAGAATAAAAGAATGAAGAGATTGGTTAAGAAATTAAAGGACCTATTATGTTGCTTAACGTATACTACAAAATATGAAACATGTGGCGAATTAAAATAGGCTTGTAATATGGTAAGTATAATAGCGCAACGACAATGTAATAATAAACAAATGCTTATTACTGCACAGTTTATACAGTTGTAATTATTTTAGTAACAAAATATCCGTGTGAATATCACGGGCTCATTTTGATCTAGCTGTCGTCAAATTTTCGTCCTAGGTCAGACATGCTCCGATTCGGGAAAATGCCTAGGTCACAAATGAACCGGATGACGCACGATCTTTTAACCTACGGCGGATTTTCTACGATTTTGGGTAGTTGGGATATCGTACGATGTCTGCGGTATCTTTGTCCCGGGGGGGGGGGGGGGGGGGTGGGGGGGGGGGGGCACCCAACTATATTGCTGTACACACGCTCGACCACAGGTTTTTCAAACCCACCCTAAACAAGTTTTATCCATTGGTCAAATGTATACCCTATTCAAGTATTTTCGCATGCTTTTTTGACAATTTTGCCCCCTAAACAAGTATAACTCCTAAAACATACCCCTATACAAATTCTACGTCAATTGTCTCAATCAAACCTCGCACAAAATCCCCGGCAATCTCAAGACAAGTCCGGGAAACAAGTTTGGAGAAAAAGATACCCTAAACGCGTATTTGTTTAACTCCACAAACATGCCCTTATTTCTGATTTTGGCCTTTTTGACACCCTAAACGCGTCACGCGCGTGACGCGCCATGATCGGCAAAAAGTACCCTTTTTACGCGTTTTTTTGGTCGCGCGTGTGTACAGCAATATAGTTGAGTGGCCCCCCGGATCTTTGTGTAGCCTTCACATATTCGCCGGGGCACGTACGATGACTTTGATAGTTAAAGCAAAACCAAAATGCATAACACAAAGCAACCTGTGTAGTAAGACCTATTTTCACACATCCCAAATGTCCCTGAATCACCCCTTCCATTATTTCTTTTGAAGAGTAGGCATAGTTTATGTTTTGCTATCGCAGGCTCTTTATGGATGATCTGAGTGGCGCCATGATTTTTGTTTGCCGCCGAAACGTGACGTTTTTCTGGACTGACTTTGATTGGTCTAGCCAAATGCCATTTTAACTATTAGTTTAATAACGTATTTTTATCAAAAATAGGAGCAAACAAAATACATTGCACTGCTTATAGGTTAGCATTTGGAATCAAATTATTTAGTATGCGTTATATTTGTTTCTGCTTCGAAAACATGTTAAACATGATAGCACTTATTTTCTAGTCAGAACGAGGGTGTTCATACGACCTTAGGAATATCATGGTATTTATAGATAATAATGATACCAGAAGTTGTGCATTTATTTCCGCCCTAGCGAATCATAATCTAGACCATGAGCATTTATTATTCTGATATGAATCACTGCAAAAGCAACTAAATCTGCTTCAGACAAGGAAACAATGCCATCTCGATACTATACAGCTCAATTGTTTAGGTGAAATAGTGGGGTAAATGACAAACTTGCATTTCTTAAAACTGTAACTATAGTAATACGTGTAGGCAGTTCATTCACTGCACAAGCCTTTGTTTTGTACGACAAAGAGGAATGACACCCCTTTCCAAATCAAAGAAAAGGAATGTCTGGTATATACGTAGTTCGGTATCATCGCAGCTGTTCTGTGGAGCATGCTGGAGAAAATCGTACATGCCCGGGGGCGAATTTTTTTTTTCGTACTCGTAAGAGCAAATTTTGATTTTTTCTGCGTGTTGAGAGAGACTATCACTCGCGCATGCGCAAAGCCAAAATTTCCGACTCTCATAATATCGAACATCGAGTACGATTACGCAAAAGAAACGAAGGATAGAGCGGGATTCGAACCCAGTGACTTTAGGTTATCAGAATAGCACGCTAGAGCAATTCGATTTCGCCACAGTGACCGGGATGATTTGCAGCGGTTTTTCGGGATATATAAACCTAACCCAAACCCTAACCTAAACCCTAACCCTAACCCTAATTTGGTGGCTATAGGTCAGATTAGTGGCTATTGGTCAGATTTAGTGGCTATAGGTCAGATTTACCCAGCTAGCTACCTGACGTCGGGCCGATGTCAAAAGTTGTTGGCCGGATGTCGGCATATCACGGTTGGCTCGAAGTTAAAATGTCCGCCAGCCCAACATCGTCACCACGTCATTTTGTGATACGTCAATTTCTGACAATGGCCCAACATCAACTCATGACATTGGACCAACATGACATTATGATGTGGGCGCGAGGTTAAAATAATAATAATAATAATAATAATATTCAGTTCTTTTATAGCGCATAACACATAGCCAAGGCATGTCCCTATGCGCTTAAAACAAGAAAGACAAACAAAAGCACAGACTATAGAATCACTTAACAGCAAAGAAAATACATAATGGTGTTGGACACTGGGTTCATGAACATGAAAAATCAACTATTGAACAAATGCTTCTTAAGAGCAGCCTTAAACTTGTCTAAGTCACTAATATTCCGGAGATCATTTGGGAGTGCGTTCCATAAGACTGGAGCGGCGTATACAAAAGAGCGTTCACCATATGATTTGGTCGTCATTAAAGGAACAACAAACAAATTTTTCCCGCTTGATCTTAAGCTACGAGTTGGTTTGTATGAAATTAATAACTCGGACAAATATTCAGGGGCTACTCCATGGAAGCATTCAAAGGCAAAGACAAGAAGTTTAAATAATATGCGATTATGAACAGGAAGCCAATGCAAGTTTCGTAAGACAGGGGTGATTGAATCATATTTTCGAGTTCTAGTCGTAAGTCTTGCCGCTGCATTTTGAAGAATTTGCAATTTTCTAGTTTGTTGTTGTGGCAAACCAAATATGAGGCTATTGCAAAAGTCAATATGGCATAAGACAAATGCATGAACTAGTTTTTCAGTTGTGTGCCTATCCAAATAATGACGTATTTTACCAATTTTATATAAAGCATACGAAGCAGCGCGACATTTACGAGTTATAAAATTCTCGAATGTCAATTGAGAATCAAAGATCACTCCCAGATTTCTACAAGATTGACTTGCATGGACTAGCTCCCCATTAATATTTAGGGAGTTAATAGGTTCTGTCTCTCGGAACCGTGAGGAAATATGGAGAAATTCTGTTTTACTACTATTAAGTTTAAGGTAATTCACTTGGGACCAATCCTTGATAGCCTGGATGCAAGGCAAAATTTCTTTGGCTGAATCAAAATCACTTGACTTTTTAAATGAAACATACAGTTGTGTATCGTCAGCATAGAACATTTTTTGCACATTATACGTATCTATAAGTGATTCCAATGGAGCAGTGTAAAGTGTAAATAAGATCGGCCCAAGTACAGATCCTTGAGGGACTCCCTGGTTAATAGAGTGAGATAATGATTGTTCACCACCTATGACCACACTATGACTTCGGTCTAACAAGTAAGATTCAAACCACTTTAGTACCTGGCCACATATTCCGAATTTGTTTTGTAATCGTGTCAGGAGAATATCATGCCGTATGAGGTCAAAAGCAGCTGAAAAATCTAACAATATAAGAATTGCTTCTTCACCCTTATCCAATGTAATTAGCATATCATTTGTAACTCTAAGAAGAGCTGTTTCAACACCATAAAACTGACGATAACCTGACTGAAATTTAGGGTATAAATTATTTTCCTGAAGATAACCTTGCAACTGGGATGCCGCAAGTTTTTCTAGAATTTTTGCAAAAAATTTCAAATTAGCTATTGGACGATAATTTTTCAAGTCGTCTTTATTCAATGAATTTCCTTTAAGTTTAGGTCGAATATTGGCAAACTTAAAATTATCCGGGAAACGTCCCTTTGCAAAGGAATCATTCACAATGTTGGTCATAATTGGTACCAATTCGTCTAATAATTTCTTCAAAAGATGGGTTGGAATTGGATCTAGGTCGCAAGAGGTAGAGTTGGATTGTACAATTACTCGACGTACTTCCTGAACAGTAACTGGTCTAAAATTTTGAAACAGTGACCTACATGTTTCTTCATCTGGACCGAAATTACTGGCACCTGGGTCTAGTGATGCAAGTTGACGTGTGATATTTTCTATTTTTTCCGTGAAGTAATCAGCAAAGGATTCAGCTAGTGAGTCATGAGCGATATCAGCGTCTGGAAGAACTGAAGAGGCAGGTCGTGTTAACTGTTCGACTTTTTTGAAGAGTTCACGTGGTGTGCAGTCTTTAAGCTGATCACGGTGGTAGTTGTTCTTTGCAGATTCAAGCTGATTGCAATAACGATGAGCTGCTTTCCGAAAGTTCTGACGATCTATCTCTACCCCATGAGGAAATGCCTTTCGCTCCAGGGCTCGAAGATCACGCTTGAGCTGACGGAGATCATCACTGTACCACGGGGATTCAGGTCTACTTGTGACGGTGCGTGTAACTTCAGGAGCATGTTTGTCCAAAAGACGGGAAAGGGTATCCTCAAAGTGGCGAACATGTTCGTTGATGTTGTCTGACGAGAAAGTGTATAATGAAGATGAGATGATGTCTTGACGAAACTCATCAATATCAATGTTCCGTATTTTTCTGGTTCTGATCGTAATCTTCTTTGGCCTGGGTTTACGAATGTTCATGGAGCACAGAACGGCAACATGGTCAGATGGAAGATAGTTTGTAGATGATACGTTGTAAATGAACGTGTCGTTTGCTCGTGTAAGGATCAGATCCAAAGTGTGTCCGCTGTTATGAGTCGGTAGTCGGACATGCTGCTGAAGATTGAGTGATGAGATGACGTTCACAAAATTAACAGCACTTGAGTTTGTTGCAGAGTCTAGGTGATAGTTAAAGTCACCGACGATCATTAACTGATGTGGTGAAGATACCAGCTGTTCCATGAACGTAGCGAATTCAAGGAGGAAGGTCTGATCTGTTGATTGTCCAGAAATGGTTCGCTGTGGCCTGTATAAGACTGTGAGACGTAGTGGAACTTGTCGGTGAGAAGTGATAAGAACATCAATATGTTCAAACGACGTGAAGACTGCGGTTGTTTCAAATCTCTTGACCTGAAAAGACTGCTTGATGAAGATGGCAACTCCGCCTCCAGCACGACCTACTCTTGGGTGATGATGTATTTCATAGTTCTGAAGGGTGGATGAGATGTGAGCTAAGGGAATGTTGTCGCGATCATCCCCCGTGAACCATGTCTCTGTTACAGCTGCTATGTCTATTTGATCATTGATCACAAGATCACACAACATGTGGGTTTTATTGTTCAATGATCTGGCGTTCCAAAGGGCAAATCTTACAGGATCCTCAATCTTTTCCGCCGATTCCTGATCAAGCCGGGATTGCCGACGACGTCTGCATCGTCCACCTTTGCGACATCGTTTTGTACGACCTCGATAAATACCCATTTGTTTCAGAGTAGACCATACTAATAAATTTACTTTAAATTGCTTAGAATTTAAGTTATACAATGTGTGAGTGTCATATGTAATTTTACTACTTAACACAGTTCTATCTAAATCAATACCACTATTCAGATCCTCATTACTGCATGTAGTAGAGGGACCTGGATTGGGATGGATATCCCCACTTTCTAGCGAAATTAACTTTGAGCGAAATGAGGAAGTACATGAGCTAGCTTGATAATATGATATCCTTTTCCCGATATATTTAACTGTATATAAAAATGATGGAGGGTTGGTTTGAACAGGAGTTAGTCCATGTTCAAGTGTCTCAGCACAACATAGAGTATAATACAACGACAGTGCTAACATCAATACATGGTAGAAGTGTACGCCATGAATGGAGGCCATTATAATACACTTAGTACACTTAGTACAAGTAGATCAAGTGAATTCCTTTGAATCAATGAATGGTCTTACAATGAATACTTGATCGAGCAGACACAATAGGCAAGTGTGCATAGGCTTACACTGCATGTAAAATGGCTGCAGTAATCAAATGGCTAACACAGTACTCGCCTAGGAGAAAGTAAGACAATTTTAGAAAAAGCTACATAACATAATCATACAAAACTAGTCTAGTCAAATCACAAATACTTACTTAACAATCTAATATAGAAATACAAGCATGAAATGAACCCAGTGCAAGTAAAAAGAAGGAAACTTGTGGAGCAGCTGTAACGCGCACCACATGCTTCCTTACACACCAATACCAAAATGTCCGCTAGCCCAACATTGTCCCAACATCATTTTGTGATGTCGGGCAAATGTCAATTTCCGACAATGGCCCAACACCAAATCCTGACATAGGACAGATATCAAATTCTGATGTGGGCTCGACGTTAAAATGTCCGCCAGCCCAACATCGTCACCACGTCATTTTGTGATACGTCAATTTCTGACAATGGCCCAACATCAACTCATGACATTGGACCAACATAACATTATGATATGGGCGCGAGGTTAAAATGTCCGCTAGCCCAACATTGTCACAACATCATTCTGTGATGTCGGGCAAATGTCAATTTCCGACAATGGCCCAATATCAAATCCTGACGTTGGCCCGACATTACAATGTCCGCCAGCCCGACATTAGCCCAACGTTATTTTTTATTGTTGGCCCAACATCAAATCTTGACGTTCGCCCGACGTTTGAATGTCCGCTAACCCAACATTGGCCCAACGTCATTTGTTGATGCTGGACCAACTTCAAAATTTGACAATGGCCCAATGTCATTAATATGACATCTCCAATAAGAGGTCGACCAAATATAGCGCCGATGTTGGGACTGGTATCAATTTAAGAGGTCGCTACCCAGCTAGCCACCTGACGTTGTGCCAACATTGGGCCAATGTAAAAAGTCGTTTTAAGACGACGTTGGGCCTACATTAAAAATCCGACGTCGCCGCGACGTAAAAATGTCCGCCAGCCCAACATCAGCGCGGCGTTTTTTTTTTTAATGCTGGCCAAACGTCATTTTGCGATTTCGACCCAACATCAATTATTCAGTCAGTGGTCAGTCATGGTTGTGAAATTAATGTCGGGACAATGTTAGTAATGAGACAAGAATAGGACATCTCAATTTTGACGTCAAACCGAAATCCTACGACGTCAGAATGGGCAGCAGTGAATCAAGTCGGCTAATAGTCATTAAGTTGATGTTGAGCCGATGTCAATGATCCGACATGAATATGACATCTCAATGATGACGTCAATGCGATATCCTGCCGATGTCAGAACTGACAGCAATGAAACAAGTCGGCAAATGATCATAAAAGTGATGTTGCGCCGATGTTAATAGTCGGACATGAATATGCCATCTCCAATATGACGTCGGGCTAATATCGCGCCGATGTCGGAAAAGATAGCAATTAAGGAGGTCGGTAAATGGTAGTAAAATTGATATCGGTCCGATGTTATTAATTAGACATGAATGTGATAAATTTGTCAGGCTGATGTAAGAACTTGCAGCAATGAAACAACTCGGCAAATGGTCATTTAATTGATGTTGTGCCGAAGTCAATGATTAGACATGAATATGACATCTCAATGATGACGCCATAGCGATATCCTGCCGATGTCAGAACTGGCAGCAATGAAACAAGCCGGCAAATGGTCGCCAGTTCCGACATCGGTACAACATTGACCCAACGTCATATTTGAGCTGTCATATTTATGTATATTTAATAACATAAGCCCAACATCAATTTTGCAATCTTTGACTGACCTCTTAATTTGCTACCAGTTCCAACATCTGCGCGATATTAGCCCGACGTCATATTTGAGATCTCTTATTCATGTCGGATTAATGACATCGGCACAACATCAGTTTAATGACCATTTGCCGACTTGTTTAATTGCTGTCAGTTCTGACATCGGCAGGATATCGCTTTGGCGTCATCATATAGAGATGTCATATTGAGGTCCAATTAATAACATTGGCCAGACATCAATTTCATAACCATGTACCGACCTCTTAAATTGCTACCAGATACAACATCATCACAATATCGGACTGACGTCATAGTAGAGATGTCATATTTATGTAGGAGTAATGACATCCGCCCGACATCTATTTCACAACCTTTTACCCACCTTTAAAATTTCGTAAAGTTCCGATATCTGTGCGGTATAGGCCCAAAGTCATATTTTGGATGTCATATTTATGTCTAATTAATAACTGTGACCCGACATCAATTTCACAGCATTTTACCGACCTCTTAAATTACTACCAGTTCCAACATCGGGGCGATAGAAGGCCGATTTTATATTTGAGATGTCATATTCATGTCGAATTATTGACATCGGCACAACATCCATTTAATGACTATTTAATGGTAGTTTCATTGGTGCCATTTATGGCATCGGCAGGATATCGCTTTGGCGTCATAATTGAGATGTCATATGGATGTCCAATAAAACTCATTGGTCCGACATCAATGTTACAACCATTTACCGACCTCTTTAATTGCTACCAGTTCCAACATCGGCGCGAAATTATTCCGACGTCATATTGGAGATGACATATTCATGTCAGAATATTGACATCGGCTGAACATCGATTTCATGACTATTTGCCGACTCGTGTCATTGCTGCCAATTCTGACATCGGCGCGATATCGGCTTGACGTCATATTTGTGATGTCATATTGATGTCCAATTAATAACATCCTTCCGACATCAATTCCACAACCATTTACCGACCTCTTAAAATGATATATTCCGACAGCGGTACAACATTGGCCCAACGTCATATTTGAGATGTCATATTCATGTTGGTTTATTGACATCGGCCCAACATTAATATTACAACCCTCTATCGAGCCTTTAAATTCGTATCAGTTTTGGCATTGGTGCGATGTTAGCGCGACGTTTTATTTGAGACGTATTTTTCCATCAGCTTAATGACATCGGCACGACATTCAACTACAACCATTTTCCGACTTATTTCATTTCCAAAACCACCAACTTAAATTCGACGTTGGCGTAATGTTGGCGCGACGTCTGTTTGCCGACCACGATCTTGCCGACGACCTGCCGACACCGGTCCGACGTCAGTTAGCTAGCTGGATACTTATAATATTTTTGTTAACTTGCTTTGTTAATCTTGAATGAATTGAATTTTGTTTGATCGATTACAAACATTAGTAATTCAAAAGTTAAAAAAAAGAAGTATTGCTATCGGGGAATTCATGATCGATTATAAGCGATCGTAAGTGAAATGAAAATTTTCGATTTTTGCAATTATTTATATTAAAAAATATACCTTTGTCATGTCCTTGCTGCTGTAAATAATTTAGAAGGATATATAAGAATATAAATAACACCTTTAAATAGTGTTATGAATATGATTTGAAGGTGGATTATTTCAGATTCAACGCTCTGCAAATACTAACCATTACAAAACATACATGCTAAGAAGAGGTGTATATATATTATACCGATTGCGACCTATGTTTGTAGGACGATAGGATGATAGGTTTAGGAGTAGGCAATAGGTGTAGGAATAGGATATTTATAGAATTAAGATTTATTAATGAATGTGTGTAAAGGTTAAACAAAAAGCATGGATCGGACGTGGAATCTACGAATGTTTTCCAATTTCTTTTTACGTTTTTGATGTTGGTCCTACGTTGGCCATTTGACATTGGGCCATTGTCAAATTTTGATGTTGGTCCAGCATCAGAAAATGACGTTGGGCCAATGTTGGGTTAGCGGACATTCAAACGTCGGGCGAACGTCAAGATTTTATGTTGGGCCAACGTCAAGATTTTATGTTAGGCCAACAATAAAAAATAACTAATGTCAGGCTGACTAATGTCAGGCTGGCGGACATTTTAATGTCGGGCCAACGTCAGAATTTGATGTTGGCCCAACGTCAGGATTTGATATTGGGCCATTGGCGGAAATTGACGTTGGGCCAACATCACAGAATGATGTCGTGACAACGTTGGGCTAGCGGACATTTTAACCTCGAGCCGACATCATAATGTTATGTTGGTCCAATGTCATGAGTTGATGTTGGGCCATTGTCGGAAATTGACGTTATGCCAATATCACAAAATGACGTAGTGACGATGTTGGGCTAGCGGACATTTTAACGTCGAGCCCACATCAGAATTTGATATCTGTCCTATGTCAGGATTCGGTTTTGAGCCATTGTCGGAAATTGACATTTGCCCGACATCACAAAATGATGTTGGGACAATGTTGGGCTTGCGGACATTTTAACGTCGGGCCAACGTCAGAACTTGATGTTCTCTCAACGTCAGGAATCGATGTTGGGCCTACGTTAGAACTGACATTGGGCCATTGTCAATAATTGATGTTGGGCCGAAATCGCAAAATGACGTTGGGCCAGCATTAAAAAAAGACGCCGAGCTGATGTTGGGCTGGCGGACATTTTCACGTCGCGGGGACGTCGCATGTCGCATGTCGGCCCAACGTCCTCTTAAAACGAATTTTACATCGGCCCAACGTTGGCACGACGTCAGGTGGCTAGCTGGGTAGTGGATATAAGTCGGTATATTATAAAAGGCGGAAATTTTGGCTTTGCGCATGCGCGAGTGATAGTGTCTCTCAAGACGCAGAAGAAAAAAAAATCAAAATTTGCTCTTACGAGTACGAACAAAAAATTCGCTGCCCGGGGTGGACACTCAACTATATTGCTGTACACACGCGCGACCAAAAAACGCGTAAAAAGGGTACTTTTTGCCTATCATGGCGCGTCACGCGCGTCACGCGTTTAGGGTGTCAAAAAGGCCAAAATCAGAAAAAAGGGTATGTTTGTGGAGTTAAACAAATACGCGTTTAGGGTATCTTTTTCTCCAAACTTGTTCAATTGACGTAGACCTTGTTTAGGGGTATGTTTTTAGGTGTTATACTTGTTTAGGGGGCAAAATTGTCAAAAAAGCACGCAAAAATACTTGAATAGGGTATAAATTTGACCAATGGATAAACCGTGTTTAGGGCGGGTTTGAAAAACCTGTGGTCGCGCGTGTGTACAGCAATATAGTTGAGTGTGCACGTTCATGCTTACGCCAAAACAATTGTTACCATGGCAACCTCTGACAATTCTTTCAAAAAGCTATGGTAAATTGGCTAAATAACCACATTTAGTCACATTTCCACACTTCCCCGTCTCGAATGGTCGTTGGTTAATATCTTC
Organism: Echinarachnius parma; assembly: GCA_037951105.1. Lineage (NCBI taxonomy): Eukaryota > Metazoa > Echinodermata > Echinoidea > Clypeasteroida > Echinarachniidae > Echinarachnius > Echinarachnius parma. Next base: position 184,408 of record JBAMJV010002730.1, on the reverse strand, counting down.
TCTTTTTATACATATACTTTTTGTTGTGGCCTGTGTTTCAACAAAGACAAAATTGTCTCTTCTTTCAACATGATCATGAATGGAATTTTAGCTTTGAAGTCCCAAAAAACGTCACATCTTTGCTGGGGGTCTGCACAAAAATGTAAACATGGCAGTCTCCATGTTAGTACGGGACGCCGCTAAAAAATAATTTGTGTCGTCTCTTTGCGAGATTGGTGTAGCCTCATCAGTGAGCCATTTTTTGTGATTTGTATATCAAATTAAAGCTCTCGGTGTCGCAATCGAAGTAGCATAGATGAAATGCTATAATTTCGGTTCGCCTTAAATTAAAGCAAAAGTAAATCACACGGCTCCCTCACTTACAATCCGAGCGCTCATACGGACGCATTATGGGACATAACCCAAACCTGTGCTGAACTTATATCGGTAATATTAATACAAAGAGGTTTTTGAGAACCGCCGGAGTTCTAAGCAAGTTTTGTACATGTCAAGAATATTACTACATCCCTTTAAATGGATCTAGTAACTTTGTTAACACGTGCAAAAAGTGATGAATGGTTGGTAGTGTACAAATCAATGTGATCTGATATGTCCACTGAGTAATGTGTGGACATTTTACGTTAAATGGATGTCATATGGCTGTATGGCCGAGTAATGAGCGAGAATGCCAAGTGACATTCAATTATCATGCGTAAAAAACTTTTTAACGAAAGGGACATTTGAAAAACTCAATCCTGTCCCATGCTTCTGTTGTTTATACAAATACAACAAGGTATTTATCTTCGTTATAAATATATTTATTATACTGATTGAAATGTTCGGATTGGAAAGTCTACTTATGAGACTTTTAACTTTGTACAAATTGAGTGCAATGATATTACTACATTTTCGCTCATTTCTCGGTCATATGACAATCGCTGACCATGGAATTTCCATGACATCACTTAGTGAATATATCAGAACACAGACAAATACATTGTATCAACTCTATACATCGGTTTTTGCATATGTCGGAAAGTTACTAGATCCTTTCAAAGAGCTGCCAGAGTGTGGAAAGCCCTTTTTGCTTGTTTATTTAGTGTTAGTATGGTAATTAATATTTGGTGATTTTCTAGCATACTTACAGATTTGTATTAATGTTAGTATTAATTTGATATTCAAACCGTCACGGATTTGGAAAGAATAACAAATTATGATAAAACGAACACTACCAACGAACCTTTAAAAGTGTTGTGCCACAAAATCCTCGACGAATCCAACAAGTTTATAAATATTCATGTCCACAGTCAAGTTTTCAGAAACTAGAATATTTCTAAGGTAAGTTTCCGTGTTATATCCTTCGTGTAATTACAAATCCGCGCTGAATGTTGTAAAGAAACCCCCCTTTTCGGATTTATGAAGGTGAATGAGAAATTATTCAGATAAGACATTTCCAAACAGTTCTGCACATTTATCTTGATATCCTTAAACCACATACAAATCCAGCTTTATTCAAAATGGAAACCTTCACGATCTGCGTAATCGTTATGATATGCACATCCCTTTGTGTAATGCACTGTAAACTTGTATTTCATACATATTATAAATAGAACCTGCGTCATACTCACTACTTTATAATATTCACATCGCCTACCATAGAATAACCAGTGAAAATACTACCTCGGTAATTGAGGTAACTAAACGACCGCTTAACTATTAAATGGATGGGAATTATTGCCGAGGTTGAAAAGTTTACGGAATTACAAAGTGGGGAATTTGACATAATTTGTTTGTATTTCATTGAAACATGCTGTTATCAAATGACATTGAGTATTGTTGAACTTTCTCAGAAAGAATCTCTGCTTAGGGACTGAATTGTAAGGGATAATACCTTTGTGGTTTACAGGGTACTAACAAAATAATGTATTGGGGAGAAAATGAAAACACTGTGATAATTGAAAGGGATCATGATATTAAAGACAAATTAACTTTGTTTGATCAAAATCTGTTCACAAGCAGCTGACATGCCCATTAAAAGGATGGTACAGTTCTGCAAAGGACTAAGGTCCTGGCCCTCTCTTCTTCACCTTTCTCTTCTTGATATGCAGCAGCCTAGCGTGACCGGACTGATTGGTGCCCCGGTAATTATTGGAGGGGGGAGGGTGGGGGGGGGGGGGGGGGGGTGCTAGATATGTACTTCTTTATTTTGTAACGATTTTACCTTCATATTTTTTGGCGGAAAATGTCAAATTATTTGTTGTAGTATAATACTCGACTGGCACTGGAACGCATCTGTGATTGGGGAGGGTTTACAATTCGTTACCTATTTATTCCCCTGCATGAACATTATGTTTGCCGTACAATTTCTTTCCTTTTCCCTTTTATTTGCATTTTTTCGAGGGGGGGGGGGGGGGGGGGCTACATTTCCTGGGGTAACCAATGTTTGTCTGCAAGGGAATTTGGGGGAGGCATAAGCCCTTTTAGTATATACTAACTTGAAGTGTGACTTTAAGAACAACCGCCTCTGACCTTTATATCCGCTGCCTTTAGTTTGTTGGTGCGTACTTCCTGTGCAAGTTTCCTTTGCCTGATCAAGTTCATTATTACTATCATTATTGCACATATCATGCTATAAAGTTTACGTGATATCAGGAAAGTTGTATTGGTTTTTCAATACACTTGATCCATACGTTCGAACTGGCAATGAGTTATAGCTTAGCACTACTTTACTCCTACGCTGAACTAGTTCGATCCTCCGTGTATTGATTTCTCAACAAGCCAATTCTTTCCTGGATAAGAAAGCAAGTATGATATGACTTTGCGTTTATTTGATTTCATAATTTTGTGTATTTTTAAGCGCTTATCTTGTCAAACTGGAGCCAAATATATGAATTGTAATTAAATACACACATTCAAATACGCACAGGCACACACGCACACAGACACACACACACACACACGCACACACACACACACACACACACACACACACACACACACACACACACACACACACACACACACACACACACACACACACACACACACACACACACACACACATACATGCACACACACACACACACATGCTCACACACACACACACACACACACAAATACCCACACAAACACACCACACACACAGTCACGCACGCACACCACATACACACACACACACACACATATATATATACACACAAACACACAGGCAGACAGACAAACACACTGAAACACACAGTCACTCACACACACACACACAAACACACAAACACAAACGAAAGAGCATGTTAATCCACTATTAGCAATTGTGCGAATACATAATTTACGAATACTGTACATTCTTACATACAAGCGTACCACTGTTACACATAACCTTTCTGATACACACGCCACCTAAAACGGGCCTAAAAGTGAATACAATGTACAGAGCATAGTACATTTTCAAATATTTATTTAGGACCTTATAGCGCACAATTCGTTAAATATTCTAAAAATGATACAATTATGCTGAAGGATTCAGTTATTGAAACATATACATAACAATAAGATCGCTGTCGGTGATTAACTAGATATATCTATATGAATCCCTGATTCTTTTGATTACGTAATACCTTCAAACCACGAGAGACATTTAACCACAACATATACATTGTTTGGTTTATGAATGTAATTCTAAATTCAGTATGAAGAAATTTAGATATAATGCAAACATCGGTCTACATGACAATTACGCACTAACACAACCTGGTGATTCATTCTTCCTTATGCATTGTACACTTATCGAAAATACCAAAATAGTATACAAGCGTGATTATACATTGATTTATAGATTACTGAAATTGAATTCGGTTTTACTTCGAATTTTCAAATCATAACGAGTTTCGATTTTATCAAATCATGACATCAATGTTACATGTATTATGTAGAAAATCGACTGCATCACGTGTCATTTCAGTAATACAATACTGGACGCAACAAAACATGAATAGTTCATATCCCCGTGTAAGGGGAAAACATTACAATAATATAAAATAATGCTTATGCATTGTGTGAATTTATTTTGTGTGTCAACTGAATTATACATAGCTCCAACTTGGAAGTTATCCTTAAGACTAAACATTGTTATTCAACGCATGGTATTGAATGTTTCGAAAAAGTTAAAATCCACTTCGTTAAAAAGATTCAATAAAGAGATTGTAACATCTGTAATAAGCAATGTAAAAACATGCACTTATTGTTTAGGCTCAATAATTGGTAAGCAGATATTGAATACATTCCAGGGTAGATATATTTATCCAATCGATTATATTCAAGGATATTTTAGCTGTTTTTGATGGGATTATGATAAAACAAGTGTATTTGTCTACAAAATGACGTGCTCTTTTAACTAATACACTTATTCTTTTTTCACTCCCTCACACAAGAAAATATTCCTAGAAGCGCTCCTCTGTCAACCAAAACTGATCTATCATCCCTTTAATTGAAATCATTAATAGGTTTATGACAATGGATCCAACTTAGTACGATATTTCTCGTATCATATTGTGCATGATTTAATAAAGAAACACTTTATTCACGTCAAGCAACGTCAAGCAACAAAGTACTATAAGAGAAACCAAAAGCACAAGTTACATACGTACGGTACACAAACATCAGTCAAACGCGCAATATATTCTAAAGATTATAACCACGTAAAGTATTACATGTATAATTATGACGAAACGACATTATCGACTTCATTATATATTAAACCAACAACAATAAAAAAAGAAACGCTTTAAAAATCGTTTTGATTATAATACGCGATGTAATTATCTGTCTGAGCATCGATCGTATGGAAATAATGTACTTCGTAACAGTAATAAGTTTTTGACATTCCATCGAGTTTCTATTGATACAATGCATCTTTGACAAGTTATTATTATTTACATTGGATGTGTACAAATCAAAAGCGTGAGAAGGACAATCTAGACAACATGTCTTCTCTTGTCTGATCGTGGTATGAATTGAACCTTCATTTATTGCAATGACCATAACATAATACTTATTAAATTGTAATGTAATGCCCATTTCACCGACTAATACAAAGACAATTAAACAAAATTGTACACTAAGTATATCAAAGAGCGCGACAGACTTAAAGGGGTAGTACAATTTTGGTAAGCATGAACTTTAGTAACCAAACCTGGACAGTAACATTATAAACTAATAGTTATAACTCCACCATGCTCGAAAGGTATACAAAATTACAAACGACTAAGTAAAAAGCCCTATTATCATTAAAAAAAAGAGCCATTAAAACACAAGAGGGCGCTTTTAAAAACAGCATTGGTTTCAACCATTTTTCATACAAAATTATGCATGTGATGTTTCATTGAAATAATCATCAACAACTATTTAAAAAAGCATTTTTTTTTGGTTGAAAAAATCATCTAATTATTTGGGCCCCAAATAATTATAAGATCAGATATATTTATTGATATTTCAGCCGTTTCTGAGTCGATTTTGACCAAATAAAGTTTATTCTGCCATTAAAATTGCATGTTCTCTCAAATCCGACACTCAGTGTTTCATTACCTCACAAAAAAATTGTGATGTGTAGCGCCCTCTCTACCAAAACTAAACTACCCCTTTAAACACACGTGGTCAAGTAAATCCGTCGGCATTATCTGGGAATGTTGTATAAATACATATTTTGTAATTCCTTCATTGACATTCTTTGAACAACTTAATCTGATATATCTCATATAGATCGCAGACAATATTTGTATTTAAAGGGGCCCTGCAACCCAAATGCATGTTGACCTCTGTTCATCTGTATTAGTGTACACATTCAATATTTGTAAACGGTTTGACCCAAATATGTTTTGTATATTTTTAAACATGTTATCATTTATTTGTCTTCATGTTGCTAAGCCCCACCTCCTAAAAAACCCTCCAGAGCAAATTCTATTGTTGACCTGCAGTGACATCATTTGTCAATCACTGGTCAGCTACCATGAGATTAACAAAAGATGAAAGTACAAAAAGAACATCCACACAAAAGCATACCCTGCATACCTCCATGCAATAGCTTAGACAGTGCTTTTCTTCTGACAACAGCAACAGCTATTGTAATTGAAGTTGTGTGAGTTGGTATTCTATTCAACCGTGTGATGCTATTGTGATTAGGCTAATCACAATAGCATGGTAGCTGACCAGTGATTGACAAATGATGTCACTACAGGTCAACAATAGAATTTGCTCTGGAGGGTTTTTTAGGAGGTGGGGCTTAGCAACATGAAGACAAATAAATGATAACATTTTTTTAAATATACAAAACATATTTGGGTCAAACCGTTTACAAATATTGAATGTGTACACTAATACAGATGAACAGAGGTCAACATGCATTTGGGTTGCAGGGCCCCTTTAATACGTTTACATTCCCATACTCTCAGAGTCACTGGGCAAAGAGTGGAAATACTCCATCAACGTTGAATCTGGGACAGTCTGACGAGGTTTGCAGCAACCCATTGATAAACAACATTTATGCAGAAACAACGGGGTTATAATGATCGCCTAATTTCTATAATTCAGAGTTAGAACTACAAGCAAACGAAAGCCTTACTCGGGGTAACTAATGTTTCAGCATCTCATTTGATTGTGTAGAAACAAATGTCTGAATGACTAAATAAACATTACCATGACATTGTGTTGAACGTCTACATATCTTGATAACAGGGATTCTTAATGCATTAGATACACATTTTACCTTCGCGATGCGCGCCTGTACCTAGTGATCTATTTAATACATCATAATATTCATTTCTGTACATAATGCTAGTGTTCAATATTAATATTAATAATAACAATGCATATAACATTTATAAACAAAATGTTTGCTACCAAAATTGTATCCGAAAAGTTAGAATAGTCTCATACATTAAATGCATTATTCGGCACTTCTACCTCGATTGTTTTCATAGTAAATAGTATAACAAGTATAAGGATATGATTTTGGTCAACTAGATATTCTCTGGCAAATCTAATACCTGTCATGTCTGTGGAATAAATATCACTCACTACCTATGGCAGTCTATTGGAAAAGATCCAATATATATATACATTCAAACACCGACCGGTATTACCGATTTAGAGAATATGTAAAGCCTGTCAGTGGTGCAGAAGGCTATCTCCCCTGACGTGAACTCTTGGATGAAACACCAACCCCTCTCTGATTTCTGTATCACGTGATCAGTAAGGAGAGTCGCCACGTGTTGCAGCTCGCTCGTGTAACGCTCGATGGTGACTCTGTCCTTCTCCTCGTCCACGGTTGCTATGAGGATCGTATCATCATTGCGCACTGTAGGATGCACAAACGTACCTTTACTTTTGATGAACGAATATTGTATAATGCCAGTCTCGTTTATCACCCGTGCCGAATACCGAAAAGCCTTCACGACCATCTTCTTACTCAACTTCATCGCAAATATCTGCCATGGTTCAAACCCATCACATGAAATCTCCCTGACCGGCCTCCCCCCTGCTGGAGTGAATACCTGAATTTTCTTGGCTATCCTGTAACCTACATAGATGTGATCATCGCTGTCTACAGTCAGATTACCCTGCCCACCTTCATCCCAACTCAGAGTCTCAAACCTCGCATCAACCTTCTCCCACCCAGGTGTGTACAGTGACACATTGAGTATCAACTCGTTAGTATAACCTGAGTCGCGTACAGCACACCGGCCATCAGACAAGAAACCTATCCCGTGTACGCGTACTCCCTTGAGCACTGTCTGCTGCAGCTGCCCGTCGGCGGAATATATCTCGATACCACGCTCTCCGTTCCAACATCCTACCGCCATCCTGCCATCTGGTGTGGCAGCCATGCAATTCATGGAATCAACAGTGGAGAGCGCTACATCAGCTTTTAGTTTCCACTCGCTGTACTGCACCTCCCCGATCTCCATCGTGTTCAGGTCTTCATTTCGTTCGTATTCAAACTTCTTTGTACGACTAGATATGCTAATCACAGCGTTAGTCGAGGTTTCTGCACTTTTTAGAACAGTTTTCAGTTCATCGCACAGTGAATCTCTGATGATCACCGTGTCTTCATCCAGCGGTACATTGGAACTCTTCTCCACCAGTTCTCTGGCGGTTTCAATGACGTCCATCGACGTATCATCCTCAGCCATGATTCTGTCAAACTCCTCGTTCAGTTTCCTTTTTTCATCTTCGCATCGTTCATCGAAAATTGCCATCTTTTCGTCCAATCGCTTTACCGACACATCGTAGATGTCGTTGATCTCTTCAATGACCGCGTCAGTGTGATGTGATGACTTTTGTTGTTCTTCTTCTACGACATCGAGGAACTTCTTCAAAGCTGATGTCTTCGAATCGACTTCTCTCTGCAAGTCTACGACTTCCTCTTTTAAGGTTGCGTCATAATCCCTGGCTCTCTTCACCACATGTCCCTCTTTCTCATGGTCCGAGATGGAACAGCGGTTGCAGAGGTATTTCCTACATGTGATGCATACCTCGGTGCATACAGGACTCTCATCACTGGCCTCGTGGCCTTTGCAGGATACCACCTTCTTAAGAAATACCTTAGCATGCAAAACTTCATCTATATCTAATAATGTGTGTGCGGTATTAGGCTTCCATTTATCATGTTTCTTGCGACATATTTTACAAATGCTCTTTTTGCAATCAATGCAATATTCGACTGCCTCGGCTTTCTTGTTACACACCTCACAAGGAACTCCGGTGTGTTTAATATTAAGAGCGCGAGATTTGAGAGATTTATTATATGGTAGCCTGGAAACATTACCGTCTTTGACATATGTAACCGAATCACAGAGCAGACATGCGACTGTCTGAGGAGCGACTTGGTCTTGTGTAGACAGAAGGTTGGTCAAGCAGGCCTCGCAGAATGTGTGCGAACAAGAGAGGGTCTTCGGGTCAGTCAGGAGGCACGCACAGATCGGACACTGCGGCAGGTTGAGGATCAAGCTGTCCAGACTCGCCATGGTCTTTGAAACGTAAAACCTGTATTGATATGAATGTGAATAAAGTATGTGAATATGAACCCTACAATTACTTGGTACCTGATTATGATTACACATCAAACATGACGGTGGTTTAATTGCAATGTAATATGAACTAAGCTGATCGAGGGCCACTTGTTAAAAACCATGCTACACCGAGTCCACTTATTCCTCGCATTCCATGTATTCCCTCATTTTGAACAAAGTACATTTCCCAACTTTTCGTACGTTGCGGAAAAGAGATATATGTAATACCTTGAATTATAGGGTTTAATTACAAGTTAACAATCTCAATATGTTGAATGCCCAAAGTCTGCAGTAATATATCACAAATTCCCAATCATACAACTATTCGCATGCTGGCATATTTATCACGTTAACGGACTGATATGTAATTAGTTTGGTTGCTTACCCAATCGTTAGAGTTAGGTATCGATCGAATGTATCAGGTGGTGCGATGACTCGCCTATGGTTTCTTCATTACTCTGGTGTTTTTGATGAGTTTGTCCATGTTGTAAGATGCCAGGAAACATTGATCAGATTCACCAGGAACTAAATAACACATCGTTCATTACTCCTGCATTATTAAATAGGAAAAAGGAAATTTGGGAGTGTTATTTTGTTATTCTCTCTTTTGCGGATCTCTTCCAACAGCATGAGTGGCGTGGTACGAATCCGTCTATCGACATGCACTGATCATGACGTATCCCGTATTAATGGGACAGTGACTAAATAATGTATGTGGGAATTATAATATGTTGTGTCAATGCGTGTAACATGCATAACGTGTATATCAGCATCCATCGCATACGACAGCCCGTGTACGCGCTGTTTATATAAGTGCACAATTAAAGGGTACCACCACCCAACAATAATATTCTTATAAGTGAAAGGTAACATATTTAGAATTCCATTCCATCAACAAGTTCACAAAAATATGTTTCCAGAAAAAAATATATAATCGGAAAACGCATCACCATTCTAAAGCACGGTCTGAATGTACGATACTAATTTGTGCAGAGCGAACGAATCGCCCGGGATTCCATTGTCTCCAAACGTACGCGTGAATAGCATTGGCGCACTCGCAAACCAGGAACCAGGAAATAGTAGTGGTTCCGTAAGTGGTGAAAATTAATTGCTTTGTTTATGAATTACACAAAGCTTTGCAAAATGTTGTGTATCTATTTGATATCACAAAACGTTACTAAAACATATAATTATGTGTTGTTCTTTGCCTGGTGGTCCCCTTTAAGTGGACTTCGTTCTGGGGAAGTTCCACAATCATGACAATACTCCAAGTCAAATTCCCCACTTGGTAATTCCACAAAAGAATACACAAAGAACACGATCAAATAAAAAATCATTGTACGTTACTGCTTCAATAATTCAGCTTGAAACGAAACCGAGAAAGGTGGTCGATGATATTTGAAAGGGGTGGATTCCACTGGGATATGGCACGTATATCACTCTGAATTTTCTCACTATGAATTATATTTTAAAGTAATTGTTTAACCTTAGAATGAAAAATCGAATATAAAAGGCAATAGTGCAGCTCATAATTAAAGTACAGTATAGCTTAAACCTTTATTTGCTTTTAGGGGCAAGCATTTATAAATGTTGTGATCGTTATAAAACAATTTATTCCATAGAAAAAAAAACACCTGTGTACTGCTTGTGAATTACGTGTGAACTGCAGAATGACCAATGTCTACGGAAAATTAACGTTTTGTTGACTTAGCATGAATTTAGGTGAACATTGTAAATACCAAGAACATGTAAGTTACATTGATGTGTACTAGTGTAGTTCAGGGCGTATCAAAAAAGCGTTACACTTTTGAAAAATCTGTCAAAATTACATTTCAAAATATTTTGAAGATTTGTTCATGTCGATAGATGCCCAATCGTCTCATATATTCGTTCACGCTTGGGCGAACACTGACTGTTTTTGTCCAGAGTGAAAAAAATGACTTGCGCCAAATTGAAAGAAGAGGGAAAATTAAACCACCAGTCCGTATAAGTACCCTACCATTAAAACAAATTGCTCCTTTGCATAAATTTAAGATTTAAAATACATCAAATAACATAATTTAACTGAGTACAAATCAAAGTGCATCTTAAATTACAAAATAAGTCAACAAATAGAAAATATGTAGCTGCACATAAACTATTGTATATCAGTATCAATAAAACAATGGCAAGTTATACAATTCATAATGACAAATATGCCTCTTTGAATAGGTAGGTTTTGAGCTGTTCTTTAAAGATGTTGGGGTCGGATTGGGAGCGAATATCGTAAGGTATAGCAAGTTTCAGAAAGTTGGGCTGATAAAGGAGAATGAGCGTTCACCGTAGTTTCTTTTTTTTGTGGGGGTACATGACGGAAATGCTGGTAAGATGGTAAGAGGGATGTTTCTGGGGTGTAGACAGACAAAAGATCAGAGAGATAGCTCGGGGCGAGACCATGGATAGCATTGAAGACGAATAGGAGAATTTTAAAACGGATGCGAAATTTAATTGGAAGCCAGTGAAGTTCTTTTAGAATTTATGTGGTGTTTTATTTTCGGGGGTAATTCAAAGACAAGTCTCACTGCTGAATTGTTTATTCTTTGCAGTTTTGTTACTTGTTTTTTCCGGAAAGCCTACCAAAAGGCTATTGCAATTATCGAGTAGAGACAAGACAGAAGTATGTACAAGAACTTCAGTGCTGGACTTATTAAGGTATGGACGAATACTGCCAATTTTCCTTGGCGCTAGCGAGGCATTCCGGCAGACCTTATTAACATGAGCTTGCATATTAAAATATTTGTCTAGAACAACACCAAGACCTCGCACCGAGTTGGAAGGGGGGACCTGAATCCCTGATCATTGCCTGATGTAATAGGGGGGAATTCCCGATATTGTCTGAACCTTGATGATAGATGAAGAACTTCCATCTTGTTGTCGTTGAGAACGAGATAGTTGCTCGCCATCCAGTCCCGAACTTTTTGCAGACAGCATTCTAGCCGCTCGATGACAAATTCCCTGTTTGAGTTTATGGAGACGTACAATTGTGTATCATCAGCATACAGCATGGTTGAGAAACCATGTGCGCTGATTATGTCTTGGATTGGAGATGTGTAAGCTACGAAGAGAACTGGTCCTATAACCCAGCCTTGGGGGACACCCATTGTAGTGAAGAAGGCTCTGATGAAACTCCCACGACATTGACCACTTGCTCTCTCTCCGACAGGTATGATGTAATCCACTGAAGTGCTACCCCTGTTATTCCAAACCTTTCCTATAATCGTGAGAGTAGCAAATGGTGTTCTACGGTGTCGAATGCAGCCGTCAGGTCTAATAAGATTAGCACAGCTTCATTTCCGCTATCAAGTGTGATGAGGTCGTTGTACGGCTCACACGAATAGTCTCGACACCATGGTGCTGCCTGTAGGCTGACTGTCTGGATGGCAAGAGTTGGTTTTCGGAGAAGTTTGCCATCAACTGCTAACAAACGACACGCTCGATTACTTTTGTGAGGATTGGTAGATTGGAAATTGGACGGAAGTTCTTCAGGTCGTCTGGGTCAAGACTAAGCCTTTCTAGCGTAGGTGTTACAAATGCCGACTTCAATGAAGCAGGAAAAATGCCCAGCTCAAGACACTGATTCGTTATGTCGGTGATGGCAGGAGGAAGAGTGTCCATGCATTTACTGAAGACATGAGCAGGGATAGGGTCTGAGGAACAGGATTTGATTGTCTTTGATTTAATGATGGGGCGCACCTCATCATTGAGAACGGGCCGGAACTTCTGCACGTCGTACCTTCGTCTGTTGTGTCACTTGGTGATTCGTAGTCAGTGTTGGCGTTCAGTTCTCGTAGTCGGAAGACCTTGTCGTGAAAGAAGTTTGAGAATCGTTCTGCAAGCTCTTTCTTAGAGTCATAAGAGGGAAGGCGTTGGTCACTTCGTTTAACCGTCATCCTTTTGACAATCTGGAAAAGTTCCTTGGTGTTGCTAGTGGAAATCCTTTCTTTGTGATGTGCTCCTTTAGCTTCCGTCAGCTTCGATCGGTATTCAGAGAGAGATTATTTCATGATTTCATGATCTATTGTTGTCTTTGTCTTTCTCCACTTTCGCTCTTTACGTCCATGCCATCGCGTACAATCAGCAGGTCAAGGATGTGTCCACGGCAGTGCGTTTGCTCGGAGATCAGCTGATTCAGACCTCCAGAGTCAAGGAGGTCCGAGAATGTGCTTGCATTAGTGTCCGATGGATTGTCTACGTGGATGTTGAAGTCACCACAAATGAGCAGCTTGCTTTGTAGTAAGTTGACAGATTCAAGGAGGGTGGAGAACTCAGCAAAGAAGTGTGTCATGCCCTGGCCTCTGGCAGGTGGTCTGTAGAAGCCAATCAAGGATATCGTGTCTTGATTGAGAGTACCAGCTGTTACCTCGAGGCATTCAAAAGTTTCGTGTGTATGAGTTCTTTTCTTGGTGGTGAAACCGCTGCGTAGAATAACGCAAATTCCGCCTCCTTTCTTTCCTTTGCGTGGAAGTTTCAACAGACGGAAGTCTTGTAGAGTGTTTTGAATATCAGCTAAGACGGGACTATCGCGACCATCTCCTCTGAGCCACGCTTCTGTGATCACCAGAATATCAAGGGTCACAGTCAAGCTAAAGTCACCGATTTCAGTAGGCTTATTCATCATTGACTGCGCATTCCAAAGACCAACCTGTGTGGTATTGACATTGGGACCACTGGCTGCAGGAACCAGCGGTATGAGTTTCAGGATAGAGGGATGATTAATATGCGTCTTTCTCATCTCAGTCGGGATCTCTTTCCTCGCATGTGTGATGACGGGGATTTACTAGTATACTCTGTTCATCATCACGATATACATTGTATATAAACATATAATTAATTTCTATAAATAATGTTAGTTTTCAATAATGATAATAATCATACATAACTATAACATGTTTTACCCAAATGCTTGCGAATAATATTATATCAGTTATGTTATATATTAAAAGTTAAAGGTAGTGTTGAGTATAAGCCAGTTCGTAATTAGACTATGGAGCTTGGGTGACGTCAGAGGGAGTAGTCCGATATTCCATCAACGGGCTATCAACGTAGAGTAAAGTGTATGCTATCATGGCATTTTACCGGATAATTTCAGTTTGACAGCATAAAACAAACATTAGATGCATAAAATCAAAGTGGAAATTATACGAGCAGCTGCATAAACTCATAAAGAACACATTTGATGTAAAGTATATTCAAGAATTTACCGATTTTTCTCCATATCAACTTTCTTGTAATCATCTTTCTTGTGAATGATCTAGGTGAATCATTCACATGCAATAATGCTACACGGCGGGCGATAAGCATACCACCCATTCGTACAATGTACCGTTCAAAATTGAACGCTATGTTTTAAGACGCGATCGGCAAGAAAAACAGACGGGATATAATATTTCTTTCTACATGTTGCGCGGTCTTCAAAACAAGAAAGTCGGTAATCATTATCAATTTATATAAATTGTGGATCACATAAACGAAATTTTGTTTGCATTTGCTAATAAATGGAGAGAGAAATCAGCCGGCAAAAACTGTTTTTGCGTTGGATAGTGCAGCAAGCGGAAGACGATAATCTCCGCACAATGCTATGTACACTATTATGTACACCTATACGTGCGTGCTAGCCAGGCCAAGCAAGGCTCGGTGAAATTATTGATCAATAAATATCATCATTACACATGAATAACACATTCTTTCAAACCGGTTCTTGTTCTATGAAATAGTACATATTATGCTATTAACCTTTCATGTGGTGAATACAAAAACGATGGGCTTATTTTTATTCTGATCCAGATTTTAAAAACGTAAACAAATAATTCGCATTCAATTGCACGTGTGGCTCCTTTGATTCTCACGATCGATGGAATATCAAAATACCCGGAAGTAAATACGCGCATGCGCAGATTGTAACTACGAACTGGCTTATTGGTATTTCCCGAAGTGCTCCCCGATATTTTGTTGTGAGGTAATGAAAAACTAACTTTCAAATTCGAAAGAACATACAATTTTAATGACAGAATAAACTTGATTTGATCAAATCGGTTCAGAAACGGCTGAAATATCCATAAATATATTTTTATTCAAAATGTTCTTTACCAGCAATCACCGGGCGATATTTAAACATTTTTTAAGAAAAATTTCAAAAAATTCTCGAAGACTACTTTGAAAAAAATCAGAATAGGTTTTTAAAAAAGTCGTTGATGATATCTCTATTGATTCATTATTTTAACTAACATTAAATGCACAATTTTGTATGAAAAAGGGCTAAAACCAATGATTTATGTTTAAATAGCGCCCTCTTGAGTTGTAACGGCTCTTTTTGTTGGTAATGATAACAACAAATTGGGATGGAAGCAATATTTTAATCATTTAACTAAAGATTTTGGTGGAACTTTGATATTTTATAATAATAATGCAATTATAGATATATTTAAATTAGCATTACCAGCTTTTTATAGAGACATATTGAACGCTTGGATTGCCACGAAAACATTTTTGTTAAAAGAAAATACTTCTAAAAGGAATGAAATTATTTATAATAATAGATTTGTTTTTATTGATGGACATGTTCCTTTCAATGAACAGTTATTTAAAAAGAATATTTATAGGTTGCATCATATTGTTGATGGGGAAGGCAATATAAAATCAAATGAGGAATTTCAAAGAAAAGGTTTAAATAGTTTAGAGAGTATGGAAATACAACGTATTTTCCTTGGTATTCCCCCTTCATGGAAACAATTTTTGAATATAAATATTCACTTAAATATAGATAGGGAATTAGATATGAACCTTTTAAGTTTTGAAAAGGTATATATGTTAGATAAGGTTACTTCAAAAATGATATATAATTTTGTATTAAGTAAAAAAGTATAAAAATCATATGCAGAACGAAATTTAAAGCAGATTTATAATATTAATGGGAAAGACATACAATTGATATTCTTAAGACTTAGAAAATGCACTTTGAACCGTAAGCTTCGAGAATTTCAATTTAAAATGCTTTATAATATTATATATACTAAATTATATTTATATACATTTTAAATGGTTGATGGTAATTCATGTTCTTTTTGTGGTAAATATGAAGAAACTTACGAGCATTTGTTTTTTCTTTGTGAGAAAGTAAAACCAATTTGGGAAGCGTGTGGAAATTTATTTAATTTAGTAGAGATTAGAAATATAAATTGGAAAGATATTCATGTAGGAATAGTTGAGTTAAATATAGGGAAGGAACAGTTATTAAATCATATAATAATTTTGGTAAAATACATGATATTTATAGATAGTAAAAATAGAAATAAACCACCAACTGCTTTGGAGATTAAGAAAAGATTATTAGAAAATAGAAAGGAGGAGAAGAAATTAGCTGGGGACCATGGTACACTAACGTATCATTTTAGAAAGTGGGACAATTTAGAATAAGGAAGGCAAACAGAAGCAATAAAACGAATAAGGCGGACATAATGGTCGAGATTCTCTCCAGATGTAGGCATGTTTCCTGTGGATGGGTGTGTGGGTGTGTGCACGCGTGTGTGTGTATGTAAGCACTTGTATAGGGTGTTCTTTGAGGGGAAAAGAGTTTTCCCCTCTTTTCCCCCCTTTTTTATGTTCATGCTCTGCTTTATTTGATGTACAACAATACAAATTTGTTTGTATCATTTAGATGTAAATTTAAAATTATATTTTACATGATTATGTTAAGATATGAAAATACGTATACTGATTATAATATGTACTGATTTCTCGTATTGTTTGTTATTGTTATTTTGTTTTGAGCAATGAATACAATAAATATCATTGAAAACAAAAATTAAAATAAAAAAATAAAAAATAACAGGGGTTTTACTTAGTCGTTTGTAATTGTGTATACTTTTCGAGCATGGTGAAGTTATAACTATTTCTTTGTACCGTAATGGTGCAGGTTTTTGTTACTAAAGTTAAGTTTGACCAATACTCAACTATCCCTTTAAGGAAACATTTTAGTGACATAAGTTATAATACAATTTTCGACATTTCTACCATATTATTGTTTTCATAGTACATGATACGTGCTCGTGCAACAAGAAGACGGACATAGTTTTAATTAGTAAACTATGACATTATCTGGCATAGCAAATACCTGTCATGCCTGTATACGTAGGAGTGAATATCACTCACTGCCCATGGCGGTCTATACTGGTGAAATTCCAATATACTGTATATATTCAAACACCGTCTTTGGTACGAATAGACCAGTGTTGAGCAATTCAAGTTCGATCGTAAGTGTAGTCATAATCAAGTTTGCTCTAACGCAAGAGCATGACAGGAAAGAGTAATGTTGACTGTTGTGATATCACATATTTGGCACAGAGCCACTCTGCTAATTACTCTGACATGTCTGAGGTCATATAACATCCATTTGACATGGAATGGTAACACATCATTTGCTTTATTGCACATGACCACAAAGATTATACTAGATCCCTAGTTGAAAGATGTTCCTTTGATTACATGTACGTTCGTGTAATTTGGCATGTTTGTATGTATTCAAAGAACACATATATAGCAACATACAGAGAAATCCGAAACTAATTGAATACATAAACAAGGACACAAGAATAATACTCCAGCATGAACACTAGAAAGCCACTATCATTTGAAAAATAAGTCTGACTTAATGTGTAAAATATCAAATTGCCATTATGAAAAGGACGAAATTCATTTGCTTATTTCGCATCGTTCACAAGGCGTTCGCATGATGGCACGTCTCGACTTTCGACACATTAAGCTTGTAGGCAAGTTATTCAGAGCAACTTGTACAAATTCATAATTATACACTTTGGAACAGGTCCAAAATAGTTTCCCTTGGCGTCGGCCGTCGTACATGGGGTAATGTAATTCCCTGATTGTATTCAAATAAGTTACGTATTGTCAACATGATAACGCTTGTTTCTGGAGCGCTGTGTTTCATGTGTTGATCGCATTTATGGTTTTATCCGGGATAAATTATCCGGTAAATAATAAATAAGGATCAATGCGAAATAGATATTAGAGTTGCTCCAAACAAACGGCCATGATTTGAGAGTTGAAATTGGACGGTACTAAACACATTAATACACAAGTGGGTTAAAGGGGGTGTACTATCAACGTCTCACAGACTGTGTGCATGTAATGTGTGTTTATTTCCCCGCATTTTAGAATTAGCATACACGATTTCGGAATATTGAGGGGGAAATAAAGTTAGACATAATAGTAATACTCGGCCTTTTATCATGTGGTAAAAGGGGGTATATGGTAGTTTCCAACTGAAAGTGTACACGGTATGTTCAGACGTATTTGATTGTTTTGTACATAGCAAGAATCATTGCATGTGTTGTATCCATGCATGGACTGCTATACTAGCCATTGGCGAGTACTAGGGGATTTTAATTTATAAGCCCCTCTAAATTTGTAAAAGTTATCAATTTAGGGTTCTTTTCTAGCGGTGTGTTTAGGGGTATAACATTTTGGCCGGCATGCCGAATAGGATTTCACGAGTTTCGTCGGCATGCCATTCATGCCATTTAAGGGTGGGAAGCAGGTCTGGGTCGACTTTGATAGGGCCCCGTTTGAGGGTCTAGGAGACGGTGGCCCCCCCCCCCCCCTTCTTTAACCAGAATGACACCTAGATCAGACAAACGGCATGCCTTTCCTCGACCGGTTTATACATGACCAGTACAATCCATTTTTCCGAATACATCATGAGTTTACAAATTTGCTCTGTGTCTAACGCTTGTTAACATAATTAAAAGATAGATAATTTATAAAATGCTTTTCTATCTGTTATTTCAGCTTATGTGTCCTTCAGGTGCGCCGTTTAAGAAAAAGCATATGTTTGCCAAACACATTTCGAAACTATTGCAAGTAAACGAAATGAAGCTCCAACAACATGTACAACATAAAATAAGACTTTTTACAACACTGTTTCTGTTCATTATTATCACATCATTAAAAGTTAGACCCGGTGTCACGCTAAATCCGTACGCACTGCGAAATTCGTACGCAGTCGCAAATACGCATGCGTACCTGTGGGAAATTGCCTGCAAAATTCGTTCCCATTCATGCCATTTGTAATAAAGCATGCAAAATCCCTCCCTGAGGCTCCTTGTGTTGTCAAAACCCGACGGTGGATTAACAAAATCCATTCACGCCATTTAAAAATTTGATAAAACATGTGTCAATTTGTTATTTGAATGAAATTACGGCGTAATAATGGACACGATTTTTGCAAGACACGCACCATATAGGCATAACTGTCTAAGCGCATGCGCATTTGCGACTGGGTACGGATTTCGCAGGTCACGGATATAGCACCACACCGGGTATATTAATTAGAAGGTGTGAAATTGCAAAATGAACAAGGAAATCAATTTTTGACACATCAATAGTTCCTTGGACACGAATATACGACCCTTTTATACGGGGAATTGTAATGATTGTATCAAGTAGAGCTCAACCTGCGTTTCATCTACGCCAGTAATTGTATGAAAAGTGGAGTTGCATGAGAAAGGAGCACTATGTGCCCGATTGGGCTTGGGAATGTAAAAACAAAGATTGCGATTGATAGGGTTTAATAATCGAACGACGAACATTCGAGTTTCCCCACATGTGTTTCGTATCATTTTTGTGATCAACCTCTTTCTGTAAATCCCTAAC
The DNA here is from genome assembly GCA_037951105.1 of Echinarachnius parma. Lineage (NCBI taxonomy): Eukaryota > Metazoa > Echinodermata > Echinoidea > Clypeasteroida > Echinarachniidae > Echinarachnius > Echinarachnius parma. The sequence goes on along the minus strand of JBAMJV010002730.1, from coordinate 164,666 downwards.
ATTACTGCTTCATGTGTAATATTTTGGACTTGAGCCAACAAAGCCCTCCAAAATAGGTAATGTAATCATTATTGATAAACTGATACATGTATCTCATCTGCATACAAAGAAACTGTCTGTCTGTCCTACTAACCCTTGATGCTATGATACTGGTTATGATTATAGATTAATGATTAATATGTGATTTCCATGATAACGGCATGCATGCATGTACTTGTATTTGCTTTTCTTGTAAGTATTCTTTTGTGTAAAATAGTGCCGATTAATCACATAGTTCAATAACATCGACTAAATAAAAGAGTCAATTAGTATTAAAGTGATCCAGGTAAAGTGTCTAACTCAATGGGAAATACTTGGAGCATCCTCGTTTCTCTTCCCGTGTTGTTTAGCTTATGGTAAGAGAAGAATAAAATAGGGTTAGATTTTTGTCAAATGTCCCTTTAGTATGAAGATGATTATCATTGAAAATCATTATTTCAAAAGCGTTAGCAAGTTTATCAACGCTTTTGATGAAAAGTACAATTGCCGTAGCTGAACTCGTCCGGCCAGCGCGCGAGGAAAACCTTTCCGACCCTACTGTTGAGCCGAGCGCGCGCAAATTCCATGAATTCTGTACCGTCTGTATACACGGGTGCGGATATCGTCAACTGTCAAAAGTGATCCCTGTAAAGTGTCAGATATTGCACAAAATGACATTTAAGACTTCAATCCTATATCAATATCATTGTGAAATACAATTGAAAGATTTGTGAAAGTTTGAAAGAAAACGAACACTGTTTACCTAGTGAAAAAACGAACATTGAGTTTATATTTTATCACCCAATGGCCTGCCGTTGATTTGTCGCAGTAATAATCATCCGTTTGACGATATCCGCACCCGTGTATAAAGACGGTACAGAATTCATGGAATTTGGGCGCGCTCGGCTCAACAGTCGGGTCGGGAAGGTTTCCCACGCGCGCTGGCCGGAAGTGTTCAATTGTACTTTTATTCAAAAGCGTTGCTAACGCTTTTGAAACAATGATTTTCAATGATATTTATCTTCATACTAAACGGACATTTAAGCAAATCTAATCCTATCTTATTCTTCTCTTATCATAAGCTAAACAACACGGCAGAAGAGAAACGAGGAAGCTCCAAGTATTTTTCGTGGAGTTAGACACTCTACCTGGATCACTTTAATGTAAAAACATGCTGAATACAAATAAGAGTGATTCGATGGGTTTATCACACCACACTAACTAACGAGTGTTTTCAATTCTGACTTGTTATCTGCAATGATACTTTGACAGAGCCTAACAGTTGCCCTCGATGAATCATGTCTGTTATCTAATTTCTTGTTTGTCATTTTCCACTACCAATATGTGTATGCCAGCAAACAGCCAAGTGGAGTTATTGTGTAGTTTTAATATTTTGTCCTGCATTACTACGTGCACGGTTCAATAATGATCTGTTTATGTTAAAACATGTATTAATTTATTTCCTATACCTTCCTTACATGTTAAAGACCGTGAATTTGATTAAAATTCAAATCAGTATCAAATATTTCTCAAACCATACACAATTGTACGACTGGTCTTCCCATCCATCTGTATAATTGTATGGTCATAAAAATGCTGAAACTTCCCACACATTCCTCCACTCGTCTACAATGAATAATAAATAGTGACCCACGTATATGATTTACATTTTGTGTGAGCACAATTGTATTGAGTATGTGTTGTTCCCAAAAGATTTCGCTGTGTTGTGACAATTACGGGCCATAGCCCGGGCCATCGTTTGTCAATACAAACGTCGTGGATTCGATGCCCAACACGTGTGTCTAGCAGCAATACACATTTTTGTCATAAGCAGCAGTCTACCTATGTGTATAAATGAGAAATTGTTATTATGATCATATCATGTTGTGCTCATAAATCGCTTCCAGGATGAACCCGCCCAAGAGTAGAAAATGCACTCTTTGCACCATGATATTGATGCTGTTTGTATCATGACCATGGTTGTATACCTAGAAATGGCTTGTTATTCATCATAGCATAGTGACTAATCCACGTAATATAGTAATAGTATAATTTCGTGTAGTAATGTTTACACCTAAATGACTACATAATTGTTTGTATTTCATACAGATTTGGTATGTAAACTACAAATTAAAATAACATAATCTTTATGATCCCCCCCCCCCCCCCCACCCAAACAAAAATATATATAATACCTCTTGTCAATGACAATACTGTCAATGATCTAAATGCGTTATCGAGACTGTCAACATTATATCTGAACAAGATTATATAATTTCTGGAACAATATCCCCCATCACATTCGATCCATGACCTCCTTTGAATTATATAAAAATGCACTGAAAACTCATCTTATTAATATGTAAACTACTGTATGTAATCTGTACAAGACATTGTTGAATCGATTTGTTATTATGTTTTTTTTTTTATGAATTACGCCTCTGTAATTAATTTGTTCGCCTTTTGTATATTGTTATTTAATTTTAGAAGAAGATAATCATTGCAAAGTGTAACTACACTGCAAACACTAGGGTGTTAAATAACACCGTGGGTTTTACATTTTAATCTTTCCCGGTATCTATATATCGTGCAACACCCATAGATTAAAATAACACGAAGTTCTGGATTTAAAAATACATTACTCTTCCTGGTGTTGAACATTTAACACCAACGATCAACACCATTGGTGTTACTTTATGGTGTTGATCGTTGCTTTGATTATGAAGCACACAAGTTCAATTAATACCTAAATATTTCATGTAACTAATGGTGGTTATCTTGCGTAATTTCTGGCAATAGCAAATAAACTTGAACAAAAAGTAATAAGACTTATGATATGTATGATGTATAGCTACGGAGGTAGCTAGAGTATGAAGCACAAAGTTATACATTTGGAACAATAACAAAGTTCACCTCGCCTACAACACTCCCCCACCCCCATGACCCACATCAGTGGCGTGTTTCCGCCGAACCGCTCACCTATCTTATCTTCGTCATATGCCTACGTGTTGCTGGTTTGGGCCTGCAAGAGAATTGTTTGATGATGGTGTGCGAACCGTGTCGTGCTAAAATTCAGTATACGGGCCCGCATTCGTATTTGTACTCATAGTAGACTTTTGAAAAAAACACTTCTACAATCATAATCGTGTGCCGTTCGTGATTTTTATTGCCGAGTTACATTCATCGAAAACAGATATACTGCATAAGTAAGGTAAGTTATTTTTACGTGGCCAATTTTTCGCGTGACAGAGAGAAAGTAACATGTAGCAAATAAGGATCCATCTTTGTATGTTTTACGGGCGTTCTTGCTTTCCGCATCTACAAATGAGCATAACGTGTCGATGTAAGCTTTTGATGAGTTTAGTCCACGCATATGTGACAATACTTATTTTATATGGCTTAAAGCAGTTTCAAATTGGTAATTGCAATCATGATACAATCACGTGGATTATGTTTTCTTGCTTTCGCACTACCAAAAACTGTGATTACAATCACAGTTTTTGGACACATGATTCGGGTACCTGTCAATCAAATAGTACGCATCAATTGTTGCCAATGAGAGCCTTCATTCAAGATGGAATTAAAAAAGACACGTTCGGGATTATATTGTCTATAGCAGTCTAAACAACTTCAAACAGTGTTTTGTTGTTATTTATTCTATTCCTGTAATGAGGGCATACCTTCTCGAAAATGAGTATCCCTATGTAAGGGGACGGCCAACATCGAAAAAGTGGCTCCCTTAAGGACTTAGGTTTCCAGATATCCACAACAAGTTTAAACCAATATTATTTGCAAGTATGTTTAATGAGGCAAATTAATTCAGAGGTCTACCTCAACAAATTTGTTGCGAGCACCTCCAAATCCAAGATGGCGTCCAAATAAGTAGCCGTTTTGACTTGCTATAGATTATTGGCGAGATTTCCCAAACAACACCTGAAATAAGCATGATTTTGCAGCCATATTAAAGACAAAAGTCCCATAATCTGATACCAAACACAATGGGTTTCAGGATATGTAACACGGTCATTTTAGCCCCAAACTCAAATGTTTGGCATTTTCTCCCAACAATATGAAATTATTGATTTACATAATTTGGCATATATCAACAAATGCATTAGCAGTTGAATTAATGCTTTTCAAAAAACTGTCTAATTATATGTACAATACTCTCTCAAAATTGTAAGTGTATACCGTATCTTTCTTGGAACTCGGCATTTGATATCGACAAATACAGAAAATTTGTACGATTTCGAACACTATACAGGGTGCCCCAATATACGTAATTCTTGTTTACGGACTTTATTCCTGAATTTCTTCTTAATAATGACATTGTTTATACCCTTTTTTAGCAAAACATTCAGTTATCTTCTTTTATGTCATGAATATGCCGCCACCGGTTCGAAATAGTACAGAAAATAGTGTATCGGTAATTTCACTGCAATAATAAATCAATCATGCAAAGTGCACCATTTAGTGCAATATTCTAATGGGAGGCGCTCGTCATTTACAGTTGGATCGACCATATCTGGATAATTATGTGTTTAACATGATTATTATTCAGAACTCGACAGTTAGCTATACTTTTTCAGGGTTCGGAGAATACTTTGAATTACTATTACTTAGGTTTATCGTAGGGTAACTTTTTGTACCACCGTGTACATTTGTAACCATAGTAACAACAACAATAAAAATACAATAAATCATATATCTGGCTACTACAAGCCGCATTATGCGCACTCATTTTTGCGTGAACATGGAGGAAAACAATTCACATGTGAAATAACACTCTTCAGCTGATATTTTTAAGTTTTTAAAATAAATATTATTGTTGATTTGGTATATTTTTGTCCATAATCGACTGTTGTTACCATGGTTAGACGCGTACAGTGTAGTGCAAAAAAAGTTAACATTCTAGGCCTGCTGAGGCTTTTCGGTGTTGTGCATAATAGTTTAGCAATTGAGTTAGTTTTGTTATGATACTGAGTCAGACAAACCTTTATGGTATCCAGGTACATGTAATACTATGAATGACATGAAGGGTGCGTTCCTTGCAATATAGATGTTGTTCGAATCTAGATACGCTCTGCACATATTAAATATGTCCCGAATATTGTGTACTTCAGTATGACACTTATAAAAGATAATGAGCATGATCTTGATACAGTTAAAACACATCATGGACACCCAGTATGATTCGAATTCGCAATATGCATGACATGCGTGCCAGTATGCATCTGACTGGAATGCTCCATGTAGAGTGGAATTAAGTTCATTTTAGCGTTTGATTTATTATAAATGCAATTAAACAAATACACGACAGACACGACATATACGCGGACTACATAATGATGGTGGAATATTCATCATATTACATTAAATGGTGTTTCTTTGTTTGTATTTGTTCAAAACTGGAATTGAAGGTGTCCCGAGATTGACGCAATCATTTGGTATACAAATCCTTTAATTAAGATTACATATTTTTGAGACACCCTGTATAGCATGATAAATTATGCAAATCTACCCGTTTTGTGGATAGCTAATGCTGACTTCGAAGAACTATAACTTTTTGTTCAGATACGGTTTACATTTGAAATTTTCGGAAAATGATATAATTGGACAGTTTTTTTAGAAAGTATTAATTCAACTGCTAATACAATCATTGATTTATGCGTAATTATGTAAATCAATAATTTCATATTTTTGGAGGAAAATGCATACATTTTAGTTGAGGGCTAAAAATGACCGTGTTACATATCCTGAACCTTACGGTATTTGTTATTAGATTATAGGAAATGTTATTGTCTTTAATATGATTGCACAATAATGTTGATATTAGGGGTCGTTTGGGAAATCTCGCCAATTATCTATACCAATACAAAACGGCTGCCTTTTTTGGACGTCACATCGGATTTGGAGGTGTTGGCAACAAATGTTTTGTGGTAGACCTCTGAATTATGTTGTCTCATTAAAAATACTTGTAATTAGAATCGGTTTAAACTTGTTGTGGAGATCTGTCAACCATAAGTAATTTTTTTCGACATTGGCCCTCCCCTTAATGCTCAATTCGGGAAATTCATATGAATATACAAATGCACTGATCATTATACCATCCTAAACAAAAACAATCCAAACAAACAAACCATAACCCTTTACCCCAGACATCATTTGTTGTATGACTGTAGTCTTCATAGATCAAATTTTACAAAGATCAAAATGCTATTATTTGTTCATGTCCGATGTAAATATTTGTTGTCTGCAATTTTTATTTTTAAAAATCCAGGATTCTAGAAAATTTAGTGAGGGGAGCTGCTATTCAATTTTATGGCGACTGACTATTTTCTCCATAAACACTCAAATCAAGGAAATTTTTGGATACAAAACACTAAGTAAACTTGTATACCTCCCAATTACAATTTTACTCGGAACGTAAATATTTTCCAACCTGCATTTGAGGTCTATAGCCCCATCTAATTTAACCTTTGTTGAAAGTGTTGGCATTTAACTTTTGAGGAATTTAAATAAGTAATCTTTTAGATAGTACCCTTTTTATACAATCGTTCATTTGAATCACAAGCTTCCCGTAAACCAATTTACATTTAGTAGTAATTTGTCATCACCAATATTCATTATCATTCACATTCAAATTACATGTACATTCAACACCCCAGGAAACTTCCTACTTTTGGACTCAGCTGACGCATCTATTTTAAAGACAACATACAGACCCATATACCATAGTGCTTATACTCGAACATTTGCGGTATATCAAAATCGAGACGAGATATATTACGTGGAAATAACGTAAGAGTTAATTTATTTCCTACCCTACTCTATGATTGGAGTGAAAAAATAACTCAAATTATGATTGAAATCGCGCATTTTTGCCAATGTGAAAGGGCTCTCAGTAAAATACAAGTTACTAACTATATACACGAAGTTTCAATTGAATTATGTACGTAACATGAAAGAGCAAAATGTCACACCCCTCTCAGCCGCGTTGCATCGATGCAGGAAAGTGTTCGTTTAGATATATTAGTCCCTGACCCAAAACATGAAACGTCACATAAAAAAAGAATGGTTGCACCCCTCTGCTGGCCAAGAATTTGTGGTATCATTATGAAGGTACACATCTCAGCGTTCCCAAACTGGATGTTTAGACCCAAAAAAGTTGCAATTTGCCATGGCAACGTCGCTTTTGTGACACATGGTGAAATACCACCTACAGTAAACAAGTGGAACATTGTGGAACAAGTGGAAGTCAACTGTAGAACGACATATTAACAAAACAGTAAAATTAATCGACAGTCATTCTAAGTTTTATATTTTTGTGAGGGAATGAGACATGTGATACAAGCTATCAACTTCGAAAATATCATCAATGGTGAAAAAAGCGGTGAATGCCCAATGAGTAAGAGGTGAGAGCCAGAATTATAGATCGTAATGCATCCAGCCGATTTAAACCAACAACATACATCATTTTTATGGAATTGTTGGAAGATTTTAAACATGACAACTACAATGGCCACAACATTGGCCAAAAGTCACCATTTAACCAGCACTGCATAGACCACGACCCATTACACATATAATAGACCTGAAATTTCATAAATGACTTATTTACAAAAAGCAATCATTGCAAACATAAATATGGAAAGGCAAAATGCTGCTTGGCCGTCAGACAGGAGTTTAAATTAAATATCAATCAAGTAGTGTATCCTAGCAACATGAATGTTCCCTAGCAATCATTGCATATGTCTGTATAAGCTTGATTTCTCATCTCAAAACTAAAAAAACATGCGCTGGATCATTCATATTTATGTGATGGACTTTACTTTCATTATAGAGTGATCAAAACAAGAAAGTTAATCATATCAATCATAGTGAGATATATGTTTCTTCGTCTACACCATACAAAACCTCACATTTGTAAAAATGCCCTTTTGCTATGCCATTTGATTAAATCCAGCAATTAAACAATAACGCTTGTTTAGGTTGGAGATTTCGTTGTAAAAATAATTATAAAAGTTTTTCAAATAGAAATTCGCAAAACCATTAACCTTGCATTATATGAAAGTCATACGATTATCCACGTTGATCTCTTTTGCATGGCAACATAATTAAGCAAAGCAACCACACATGAAGATCAAATTTATTAGGTTATTATATCTTTCCTTGGTCTGGTTTCCATATGCCTGTATGTATTACTTTGGGGAAGTATTTAATGAGATAGTTGAGTTTGAGTATAGCGGGCGCTACAAGAAAAACATTTTTGTGAGGTAATCAAAAACTAAGTGTCGGATTTACAAGAGCATGTAACTAAAATGACGGGTTTAACTTTATTTGACCAAAATTGGTTAAGAAAGAGCTAGAATTTCCAAAAATGTAACCATTTGTGACTATTGTGGGGCCCCACAACAATGTTGAACTATCCGTTAAATAAATAATAAATAAAACGGTTACACCTTTCAACAATTTACAAAAGAGGTTTTTAAAAAGTTGTTCATGATCTCTATATTTAAAGGGGAAGTTTAGTTTTGGTAGAGAGGGCGCTGCACATCACAATTTTTGTGTGAGATAATTAAAAACTTAGTGTCGAATTTGAGAGAACATGCACTTTTAATGACAGAATAAACTTTATTTGGTCAAAATCGGTCCAGAAACGGCTGAAATATCTATAAATATATCCGACCTTATAATTATTTGGGGCCCAAATAATTAGATGATTTTTTCAAAAACAAATTTAAAATGCTTACACTTTTTCAAAAATTGTCAAAAGCGTTTTTAAAATAGTTGTTGATGATCTCTATTTTTAATCATTATTTAACAAGACATCACATGCATAATTTTGTATGAAAAATGGTTGAAACCAATGCCTTATTTTAGAGCGCCCTCTTGTGTTTGAATGGCGCTTTTTGAATGATAACAGGCTTTTTACTTAGTCGTTTGTATTTTTGTATACCTTTCGAGCATGGTGGGGTTATAAATATTAGTTTGTAATGTTACTGTGCAGGTTTTGGTTACTAAAGTTTAGCCTTACCAAAACTGTACTACCCCTTTAATAATAATTTGAATAATAAAATAATAATAACAAATAATCAAAATATCACAGTGAATGGCTGAGACCAATGCGCTTTTAAAGAGTGTCATTTTATGATTTAACGGCTCCTTTTTAATGATAACAGGCTTTGTACTTAGTTGTTTGTAATTTGACATACCTTTCGAGCATAGTGGACTTATAACTCTAAGTATGTTATGGTGCAGGTGTTGGTTACTGATGTTCAGTTTAAGGACGTTCCCCAGTTATGTTTGTGCGCATCCGAACTGCGCAGGTTGGTCAGATGAAGTGCGCAAATTCATACGCGCGTTTATCAATGACGTATGAATGGCTTTGCGCGTGTCTAATTGTGACGTATGAATATATGTTTACGCACTTCTGCTTTAGTACGCGCAAATGGCCCTTCATGGTTTGAAAATGTTTGATGAGTAATTTGAGATTCAATCCATTGGTCTTCTTCACTGAAAAAGACGGAGTAATATGTATGTTTTTGTTAATTTATGTTTTGCTCTGGATAGTATGTATAATAATAATAATATTGACTGGCTTGTTCTTTCGTGATATATCAGACATATTGCACTCGTCTTCGACTCGTACAATATGATCCTAGCGAATGCAATATTTCTGATATACCACTCAAGGCCAGTCAATATTATATAAAGTAACTGATGGAGGTCCTCGTGTGACCAGACGAAAGCAAATTGTTAAGAATTTGGTGGAGTACCTGAAGTCCTCATAAAGATACTGACAGGAATACATCATAACCCATTCACAATTTGCATTTCAAGGTTTCGTGTGAGAAAACAACTGTACATTGAATTGCAACAAATTTGGGCACAAATTGTGCAGATATTTTTTCTCTTACTTTTGACTCGTGTTAAACATTTTCACTGATACTAAGCATGATTTGTCCAAGAATTGTTTTTACACTGTGAAACTATCAGTGGGTTAATTACCCCTGTTTCAGGGTTCTGTTTTTTTGTCTATGTTTCATTCTTTTTTGGGACGCAAAGTACATCGCGACAGTTTACAGCATATCAACCACTGCAACAACAAACAAATGCAATCGACAATCAACACTATATATCAAGAATTATGTTTTCATTGGGAGGGCAGACTAATATGTTACAACTCCCCTTTCATGATTTGTCTTCCTCCAGTAGGCCCACTCTGGCGTACTGGTGGGGGTCATGGGGAGGGGGGGGGGGGGCGCTTGACCCCCCAAATAAATTTAAATCATGGCTTTTCTCTAATTCGATAACAGTGATTGAGAAAAGAGTATTTCTTTAGACAAGAAAACTCAGATTTCACTTCATGTCAAGTCAAATTTCCTTCCCAAGTATGCACCAGATTTCATAATTTCAACTAAAACATTGCAAAAGCACCTTTACCGTGCACCCACCTACCATCACACCCTCCCATCACCCTTCCCCCTCTCGGTTATCGTTTCGCTCCCTCGGGAATCGGTCTTGTATGCGTCTGGAATACAATGTTCATGTTGTTTTGTCATAAAAATAATGCCTTTGATGCACTGTTTGAACTGAATATGTCACTTTGCGAATATTATTTTAGGGGTGCATTTTTGTTTTTCTTCATGAATCAATCATAACCTCGTCTGGTTAAGAATCATGACGATGATGACGCACTAACGCACATATAGTACATGTCGTCAAGTCAGAATTTCCTTTACAGGTATGCACCAGATTGCAGTTTCAAGTCCAAAAATGCAAAAGCTCCCTACCCTGGGAGGGGGGACACCCGGGGGCGGCGGGGGGGGGGGGGGGGGTACTCACGTATATTGGGTATGTGCCGCTGGGAAGGGTGACTTTTTCAAGAAAGATCCTTAGACATGGGTCCCCTTTTAAAAAAAAACCTTAGACAAGGGTCCCTTTTTTCATTTATTCCTTTCCCTCTTTTCTCCCTCATTTTCTCCGGAATTTGGGGATTTGCCAATGTGAAATTGCTAAAAATTTCAGCTCGCTCCGCTTGCTCGCATACATAGTATTTCACAACATCGGGTGTTTATAATTATATTACCCTTCATAACGCCATTTCATAAGTAATAAAACGAATATACCCATACAATAATATTGGAACAAATGGCAATTTTCCGCTGTGAAATTGCTGAAATTTTCAAGCTCGCACCGGTCGCTCGCATTATTCATATTTATGCAAACTATATACCGTACCATAATTGAAGATATATTCACTGTTTTTCAATCATTTGAAAACTTGAGAATTTCACCTCCGATATGCAGCAGATAGCTCCATTCTAGTGTAAAAATTGCCAAAGCTCCTTGGTGTGGGAGGGGGGACACCCCCTCCCCCCCCCCCCCCCCCCCCCCCGCTCAGTCGCTTCGCGCCTCCGGGCTTGGTCGCTTCGCTCCCTCTTAATATCCGGTGGTGATGCGGATTTTGTTCAGCCCCCCAAAAGTTTTTGCTCATTACGCCACTGAGTAGGCCTATCACCTTTTCCACAATTATGTCAAGTTTGGCGAAAGAACCTGTCCGGCGGTGTGGAGTTTAACACACAAAATACCACATGGGGGCGCTGTAAGTAAAACACACCAAAAAAAAACACCAACACATGGACCGTCCTTTGTGAATATTTCCCCACCCTATCACCAATCACGGCAATTTTGGCAAGTTTCGTAAAAGTGACATGGGTTTTGAATGTACAGCATAAGTTTTATGAACCCACCCCATCAGTGCATCAGTGGATAGGTTCCAGACAAGATTTTGTGGTCTTACGATGTTTTCTGCCGCATGGGGGCGCTGCCAGCACAAAAACGAGCACACGAACCCCCCATTTTTATAGTTTGTCTGTATTCAGTAGCCCTTTCTCTATAATTTTGGCAAGTTTCGTAAAAGTGACATGGGTTTTGAATGTACAGCATAAGTTTTATGAACCCACCCCATCAGTGCATCACTGGATATGTTCCAGACCAGATAGTGAGGTCTTACGATGTTTTCTGCCGCATGGGGGCGCTGCTAGCACAAAAACGAGCACACGAACCCCCAATTTTTATAGTTTTTCTGTATTCAGTAGCCCTTTCTCTATAATTTTGGCAAGTTTCGTAAAAGTGACATGGGTTTTGAATGTACAGCATAAGTTTTATGAACCCACCCCATCAGTGCATCAGTGGATAGGTTCCAGACAATATTTTGTGGTCTTACGATGTTTTCTGCCGCATGGGGGCGCTGCCAGCACAAAAACGAGCACACGAACCCCCCATTTTTATAGTTTGTCTGTATTCAGTAGCCCTTTCTCTATAATTTTGGCAAGTTTCGTAAAAGTGACATGGGTTTTGAATGTACAGCATAAGTTTTATGAACCTTGCCCATTATCCCACCCCTAACAGAAAACGTCCATGAGAAGGATTTTTAGGATATTGGTGTTTTCTGCCGCGTGAGGGCGCTGCTAGCAAGATTGAGAGCAACACCCCCAACTTTAATTTTTTTTTCCTCATTTTGGATACCTTTCTCTACAATTCTCCCAAGTTTGGAGAAAATTACGTGGATTTTGAAAGAATTATGGGGATTTAAGTTTGCTATTGGACATTTTGTTGCCTATCATGGCCTTGATCCTGTAACGCTATCATTCTATACTGGACGTCAGATTGCCATATTCTTCAGAGTCCCGTAGAAGAAAAACAAGCACACGAACCTAGGGTTTTATTTGCATATTTGGGCTTCGGATGGGTCAAAGTTACGGTATGGAAAGTTTGAAGAAACTGACATGGACTTCACTTTAACTGGGGAACGTCCTTAACTAAAACTGTATTTAATGTACCCAAACTCAATTATCCCTCTAGTCTGGAAAATTACTTTTCTATGTCGAAATTCTCATAGAACCAACACCCAAAGGAATCCCATTGACACCCATAGGCCTAATGGTTTCTATGGGATTATATGGGTTTCAAAGGGAAGGTGAAACATGTGTTTCTATCCAAGTCGAAATTCCCATAGAAACCCATAAAAAACCCAAGTTTTTCGTCACAATGTCCGATCATGACGAGGAACTTCTGCTGAATTTAGACATCGAAATTGATAAAGAGAGCTCCACAACTAGTGACAGTGGTAGTGACAGTGATGGTGATGATGACGGTGGGGAAATAGGAGAGATAGGAAATATAGAAGGAAGGGGACGAGCCGGAGAAGACGGCGTCGATGGTGCAGCTGTCGGTCAGGTCAAAGCCTATCAGCTGATCTGAGCCGCTGAACAGCGCCGTGCACCGCGGGTCGGCCGGGCCGGGTCCGCGCGCGCCGCTGATGAACTGTACTGCGATCGATCTGTCATGGCTCATTTTGTCATTTTTTTCAATATGCAGGGCTATTTCGGCAAATGTCATGGGGTATAAAACAAACACAAATACATGTGAGTTTATCTAATGCGAATATCAATTACATATATTATGCGCCACAAATAGAACTGCACGACATCATAAAAAAGCGATCATCATGAGATTCACTGCCATATACCGAACATACGATATAAACACAACACGATGATCATGATCATGCCAGGCCCGTTTATCTTGGCAAATACACAAAATAGAAAGATACTTGGACAAATCTATTTGCATAATTCAATCTTGTATTATATGATGTGATTCATATGCAATAATAAAATATAATCAACTGATTTTCAGAGGTTGTTACTCTACTTTCATCATCAGCTTGCCGAATTCTAAGTCATGCGAAGTCTGGATAATAGTGTATACACAGTTGCATATGGCGGCAGCGAGCTAGCAAGATACATGGGCCGCGTGTTCACACATGTGACGTCATTTATACATTCAATATTCTAATTTGTCGTAATATTTTGTTCAACCGTGCATTATATAGTATTTTATATAGCTGTTACATTACATTGTATTAAGCCAACTATATTTTATATTTTAGTTGCAATAAATGAATGAATCAATCAAATTATTTACTTGATAACTTTCGTTTTCGAGCTAAGTATCGAAGTTCTGAGAAGGGTCTTGGTAAAAGTTTATTATCGCTTTTCATGGACATTACCATAGTTCAAAGCAGATTATTTGTTTTCTGCATAGTAAAAGCTTTCCGTACATGTATAACTTATATATATAACTTATATATATGTATGTATAACGTATATTTTGTGATATTTGGTGATATTTCTTCGCTAAGCTACTTTAAAGGGCAATGAAACCCAAGCAGAATGTTGCTTTTATAGTCTTGAAGAGATTAAGAAGAATAATCTCTGAAAGTTAAAGCATAATCGGGTAAGAAACAAGAAAACTACGGCTATTTGAAGATGTCCATTTATTCCTATGGGGAACTCAAATTGGCTACGCACTCTGATAAGTGTGTGGACAACTCCCCATATGTTTTGTACACAAATGTTCCCATTTTTACAGTTTTCTTCATATTCACATTTTTCCATTCCCCCCAACTCATGATATGTTATGTATAAAAGCATTCTACAAAACATATGTTGAACTTGAACGAAGAGTAAAGATAAATTTTGAGAAAATTGAAAAAAACTGATATTTGGTGTACAAAATGTATGGGGAGTTGTCCACAACTTTGCCAGAGTACGTTGCCAATTTGAGTCACTCGAAGAAATACATGGCTCTTTTCATTTTTGATTGGAAGTGTCGTCCGGAAATTCCTATGCGAAATTTCTATGGGAAATTTCTATGGGAATCATATGGGAATCCTATGGGAATCCTATGGGAAATTCCTATGGGAATCCTATGGGAATCCTATGGGAATTTCTATGGGTCCCATAGAAACCCTTGGAAACCCATGTTCCACTTTCCCTATTGAAACCCATAGAAACCAATAGGGCTATGGGTTTCCTATGGGTTTTGGTTCTATGGGAATTTCGACTTGGTAAATGTCTATGGGTCCCATAGAAACCCATAGAACATCATAGAAAAACCCATAGGTAACCCATAGAGAACCCAAAGGATTGTCCTATGGTTTATATGGGAATTTCGACTTGGGTTGGTATATTATAGAGTTATGTTGCCTGGCGACATCAGTATGCCTTGCTACAACACCTTTTACATATAACCTTAAATAACTTAAATGGTCATTCGATTACATTGTATAGGCCAACATTAGTTAATCCAAATATCTATAATTCTGAAGTCACAATATATTGAAATCCTTTATTAGATGTTTAATTCCATTATGTATTGAATGTGCTAATTTCAATTGGACCTAAGTCGTTTATGCAGGCGCAAAAACAATACAATTTTGAGTTGATTAAATACACATTGGCAACACAAATTATAGCAATGCTATCGTTTGCAAGGGTTATATTATGTTCATGCTGGTCTTCCGTCAATAGCATTTCTCAACATGCGCCAATATAAATTAACAAAAGCAATTTTGGAAGGAGCTAATGTATTGTTCTTAATATGTTAAGTGAAGAGGTGTTGTGGTCATTTCTGCTCTTCGCATTAATCTGCACGGGTTTGAATCTTGGCTACGTATATCGAAAGGTGACGATAAAAGGCGGTCCCATTCTGAAAATGTTCTTTTCTGATCTTCCCTCATTTTGCAAATGTCCTGTTCATATCCTAAATACATATTTGGTACAAATATGATACCATTTGAATGGAAATACACACTTTTTCGATTGAAACCAAACTTAGTCATTATGATTTAATAAGAAGATATTTATAGTCGATCAAACTTTAGTTTCCATATCTTTTATGTAGGGTTTATGTCGTAATCCTGTTAGAAGATTATGCTTGGTGTGTGTGTGTATGTACGTGTGTGTGTGTGTGTGTGTGTGTGTGTGTGTGTGTGTGTGTGTGTGTGTGTGTGTGTGTGTGTGTGTGTGTGTGTGTGTGTGTGTGTGTGTGTGTGTGTGTGTGTGTGTGTGTGTGTGTGTGTGGGTGTGTGTGTGTGTGTGTGTGTGTGTGTGTTTGTGTCAATAATGAATAGCATATACAGTACAAACTATATTTGCTAAATTGTTGGGGGACCTGTTGGAATAACAATTGTGCACCTTTCAACAGATGGCAACCTTTGAACGCGATGTGATGCGGAACCTGGAGTGCCCGATCTGCTGTTCACTCCTCATCCAACCAAAGCAACTCGCCTGCACCCACACATTCTGCGAAGCATGTTTGACGCGTCTTCTGTCTGCGCAACCAACGCCTGGTTCTATTTCTTGCCCGGTCTGTCGTCGTGATACTGCGGTTGGAGAGGATGGTGTTCAGAGTCTGCAGACTAATATTCCTTTGAAAAGCATTGTATCGAACATTAAAAGAGTGCAGCACTGTAATAATTGTGATAATGAGGTAGAAGGAGAATATTATTGTTATAACTGTGCATACTACCTGTGTAATGCCTGTCACGGCATCCATGGTAAATTAAAATGGCATGCTGATCACAGTGTTGTCAGTGCGGATTTTGTGAAACAGGGTAAGGTAGTGTTTAAGAGAAAGGTACTGTGTCAAGAGCACAAACCAAGGGAAGGGGATGAATGCAGAGATGTATGCATCACGTGTATGAAGGTCATATGCATAAGATGTATGTTGAAACACGACAAACAAGGTCACAAGGTGACAAGTGCCGATGAGTATAAAGATTCGTTTTCCCGTGACGCAGAAACTTTCCTGAAGGAGGCCGAAGGCAAAAAATCAAACTTGATGAAACATGTTGCACTCATCGAGACCGAGAAAAGAAAGGTGGTCAGCCAAAGCAAAGAACTTAGTAGAAAAATTGACAAGACGTACAACGAAGCGATCAGCAAATTAAAGGAAGATAAGTTAGCACTCGATAGGAAGTGTAAGGCTGAGACAGAAATACTATGTCGGGAGTTAGATGAAATGGCAATTCAAGATGAACGGATGGTTCATAGAATAGAAGATGCTAATTCTCTGGTTATTAACAACAGCCAGACACCACTAGAAGTAAATACGGTAGCAATTCGGGTAGCACTTTGCGAGCAGTTAACGCAAGTCCTAGGTGAGGATAGTCCATCAAGCGCAAGTGTACTAGAGGTGTCTAGTCTAGCAGGCAAGCTGAAATATGAACAGAATCCGGAGTTAATGAGAGCAAATCTGGGACGTGTGCAGTATAGCGAGTGGAAACCAAAAGCTGATGTGGCGCTCTCCACTCCTAATACCATGGATTGCATGGCCGCCACCCCAGACGGTAGGATGGCTGTCGGATGTATTAGAAGAGAGTGTGGTATCGAGATATACTCTGCTGATGGGCAGCTGCAGCAGAGAGTGCTCAAGGGAATAAAAGTCCACGGGATAGGCTTCTTGTCTGATGGCCGCTGTGTTGTACGCAACACTATTACTAACGAGATGAACGATGCGATACTGGGTGTATCCCTGTACACCCGAAAGTATGTGAAGGTTGATGCGAGGTTTGATACTCTTAGTTGGGATGAAGGTGGGCATGGTAATGTCACTGTAGACAGCGATGATCACATCTATGTAGGTCACTGGAAAGCCAGGAAGATCCAGGTGTTCACTCCAGCAGGTGGGAGGCCGGTCAGGGAGATAGCATGTGGTAGGAATGAGCCGATGCAGATATTTGCGATGAAGTTGTGTAAGATGTTGGTCGTGAAATATGCTAAGACTGCATGTGTGATGAATGTGTCAGGTGATGCATATCATAAGCTCAAGAAGGGTGATGGTCTGTATGTAGGCCCTGCTGTATTTAAGAACGATACGATCCTCATAGCCACCGTGAACAAGGGGAAAGATAGGGTCTCGATGAAGCATTACACGAGTGCGCTACAACACGTGGAGAATGTCATCAGTGATCACGTGATACAGCAATCAAAGAGGAATTGGTATTTCCTCCAACAGTTTACATCCGGGGAGATAGCCTTCTGTACTCCTGACAGACTTTACATCTTCTCTAAATCAGTAACACAAATCAATGGTTGAATACACATATTGGAAGTTCTTCAGTAGACCGCTAAATAGGCAGTGAGCGACATTCATTCCCACAGGCGTTTATCTATCATAAATAATGCCAGATAATTTCTCATTCACATATAACATCAACATCAACATCAGCAAATGATACATTATAACAATTGTTATTCAAACTTACTTGCTATTGCAAGAGGGGCATTTTTAACTATCTAGTTGATGAAATGCATTTTATTTCAATCACTATCCATGAAAAAAAAACACACCTTGCTGGTTTCATTTTACTAGGGTGAGTGTATAAACAGTTTACAGAGTATAAAATACACAAGACTTGTGTATAACCTATACTCCATACAAAAAGTTCTGCAATCGCGGTTTGCGCATTACCAACTTTTCTATTAGGTTATTACCATTCA
This sequence comes from Echinarachnius parma, assembly GCA_037951105.1. Classification (NCBI taxonomy): domain Eukaryota; kingdom Metazoa; phylum Echinodermata; class Echinoidea; order Clypeasteroida; family Echinarachniidae; genus Echinarachnius; species Echinarachnius parma. The sequence goes on along the minus strand of JBAMJV010002730.1, from coordinate 146,292 downwards.
TAAATTTGGTATCATTAGAAAGCGTGAATTCTCCCCTTTACATTGATCTAACATTTGCTATGAGTATTTTATCATGGAATGTGCATTGCATCCAAATGTAGGGCAACGTCAAAAGTCAAATGTTGCAAAATGCACTAATTTTGTCAACAAAGGGTCTTCCTTTTGTTTGGAGATTAAAATGTGGCTTAAATGCCTATTACGTTATTACCATTCATACATTTGATATCATTGGAAAGCGCAAATCCTCCTCTTTACATTGATATAACATTTGCTATGGATATTTTATCATGGAATGTGCACTATACATCCGAATGAAGGGCAAGGTAAAAAATGAAATGTTGCAAAATGCACTGATTTTGTCAACAGTGTGCCTTCCTTTTGTTTGAAGATTAAAAAGTGGCTTGAATGCATGACCACCTCACCCCATTCAAGCCAAGGAAGGCACACTGTTGACAAAATCAGTGCATTTTGCAACATTTCACTTTTGACTTTGCCCTACATTTGGATGCAATGCACATTCCATGATAACATATTCATTGCAAATGTTATATCAATATAATGGGGAGAATAGACGCTTTCCAATGATACCAAATTTATGAATGGTAATATCGTAATAGAAAAGTTATTAATGCGCAAACCTCGATTGCGGAACTTTGTGTGCGAAGTATATTTTATACTCTGTATACCTTTATACTTAGTATATAGAACTAAACATAAATTTAGCTATACACACGTCTTGACAAAGATGTACCATTTTGATTTTCTATGAAACACAATATGGTTGTGAATTCGATACAGTCACTGTTATTTATACAGGGTGTTTATAAAAAATCGGAACCCAACTTCCACCCGCAATAATTTATGTAATAAACATAATTATATTTATTGCAATATGTCATATCAAAGGTTAATTTATACTCGTTCGTTTGATACCAAATATGTTATGGTAACGTATTGCATGATTGAATAAAACTTACTTTAAAAGGGTTATGTAAAAAGTACTTTGCGGACAAGATTAAAAAGTAATTGTTAAATGCAGTGTAAAGATTGAAACAGTACACCAAGTCAAGTGACATTTCATGATGTTTCTTGATTCAGAGTGTGACATTTTATTCAACTTTGAGAAGATTTGAGGGTCCATAATCATCCCCAACGTCCTTCCACGTGCCCCCCATGTCTGTCTGCACAGGTTTGTGCTCGTGTTAGCTTAAGAACGATCGGAACAAAATGATTACAACTGACAAAAGAACACAAGGAGAGGATTCAATGAATGACCGTGTTGATGAATAGATCTAAATCTTGTGCGCAAAGCAATTTTAACATTGCTCATTTAAAATACGTGCAATTCGAATACTACAAGCTCAATTATTACAAAGAATAATAAATTAACTTTGCGATGATATATTGCAATAAACATAAAATATGTGTACTACATAAGATATTGCTGGTGGAAGTTGGGTTCCGCTGTTTTCTAAACACTCTGTAGTAATAGTAAAATAGTACTATTAACCGAGATACAATATATTGCCAGACAATGTTCTTGTAAAATTGTAAATAAGTTTATTTTAGTGGAAAACTAAAATTAAATAAAAAAATATTGATAGAAAAAAGGTATTATACCCAGGGGGCAAACACCCAAGGTTTTCAGCTTTTGCCTGTTGTAAAGTATTATATTATGAAAAGAAATAATATCATGTCGTCTGACACATGAGGCGATTCTCCAGCTGGATCGGTCCTTGTGCGGCTGTCGTTTCAAATTGCAGAGACTACATTAAGGTCTTGACGAACGTTTTGTTGCCAGCTCATTTTGGGCCGACCCATTCGTCCCTTTTCTGCCTGGGGCAGTCCATCATAGAGTGTGACTTGACAGGCGGTCAGGGGGAACGCGTGCTACATGGTCCAACCAATTCAGGCGCCTTTTACCGATATTTGCATAATTATACTGGCGGCTACTTGAAACCTTTTCTGACTACCTTATTGGTGATGAAACCATTCTTATTGATGTGCAGGATATGTATGTGCAGGATCTTTCCCATGCATTCTGAATCGAAAACAAGCTAGATGTTGAACAGTTTTCATGAATAGATTTTTAAATTCCACGTTTCACAGCCATATAGAAAAGAGTCGACAGCACAATTAAATTGAGTTTAGAAATGAGGTTTGCTCTTAATGGGAACACTTGCTAGACAAGATTTATTTCAGTTGGTTGAAGGTTGCTGATGCTTTTCCGATTCTGCAGTTGATCTCCCAGGTTGTTGATCAAACTTCCCAGGTATGTGAAATGTTCAAAAGTGTCGATTTAATCTTTATTTAATTTCGATTCAGTTAAATTTGTGTGGTCTATGTTTTATATACCATACAGATGAAAATGAGCAAAGACTGTCAGGGACAAATGTAAAATATTCCCCATCCCCCCCCCCCCCCCCACAACACAAAAACAACACCAAGAACTCATAACGGATAATTTGGGGTATATCGTGTTAATGTTTGTCGCTGTTGATATACGGGGTTCCTATCCATTTTCCCACTTTTTCATTCATTTGTAAACATTCGTATTTTAGACTCGTCCCGAAAAACTAACCTAACGCGGATTTCAACCTCAAATGTGTTAATTATTATGGTTATTTGTCATTTGTCAATCGATTTCGAAGACATTCATTACAAACCCCCGATTGACAAAGAAATTAGCTTCAACCGCTGTGCGAGTAATTAATGCAAAGATCAAATCCGTCTTTTTTCAAGCAATTTCTTGATTGTTTAATTCACATCAGTCAGATGGTATAGTTCGACCGCGTGTGCGAGGACTATGTGGAGGGTGAGTGGCTAGGTGGGTATTTGTGAGTGGTTGTGCGTCATGTGTGCGTGTTTCCATTGTTGCACAGTATTTCTATAGATGTCGTGGAACAGGAAATAAAGAAAACATTGTGTATGTGTGTTAGTGCGCGTATATGTTACTCCCTAAATGATTATGGTGACAATTAAACAATTAAATCAAGAAAGAAAAAACAGAATATTATATCGTATTACTTAATATACGAACTTGGATCGAATTTTAATAACACATGAACGCAAAAAAAAACTAAATTCGAGTTGCAATGGACGATAATGTGTGCATGGGCGTAGGAGCACACCTCTTACACGAGGGGGGGGGGGGGGGGGGGGTGTCCTCAGATTTTTGCCCGAATTATTGTCCTTCCCACTTTTCACATGACAAGAATATGAAAATAAAAATCAGGTTTTCGCTCCTATGATGCCCGAAAATTATGTTTTTGATGAATGAGTGCGAAAATAATAATAATGATAATTTTCCCGAATATGGTAAAAGCTTTGTCCAAAAATGAAGTTGTTTTTTGCTCTGAATATGACTTTATTTGCAGGAATGCAGGATACTTAAAGGGATGGTTGAGACAGTGCGCTACACATAATCAATTTTTGTGAGATAATGAAAAACTGAGTGTTAAATTTGAAAGAGAATAATATTTTAGTAACGGAATAAACATTCGATCAAAATCGGTTCAGAAACGTCTGAAATATCCATAAACGTAACCATTTTTAATAAATGTGGGCCCCATAAATATTAGCTAATTTTTAAACAAATTTGAAAAAAATGCTTCCTCATTTCAAAAATTTTCAAATGAAGTTTTTTAATAGTTGTTAATTATTTATCTATCTAATCAATATTTTTACAAATCTTCACATGAACAATATTTTGATTTAAAATGGTATAAACCAATGGGTTTTTAGAGAGTGCCATCTTGAGTTTGAACGCCTCTGTTTGAATGATAAAAGGCTTTTTACTCAGTTGTTTGTGGTTTTGAATTCCTTTCAAGCATGGTAGAGTTATAACTACTAGTTTGTAATGTAATGGTGCAGGTTTGGGTTACTAAAATTCAGTTTGACCAAAACTGTACTCTCTTTACCAGAACTCAACTATCCCATTAAAGAGTCAAGTATAATAACTTGACAATACATGTATTTAATATTTTGATTATTCTCCGAAGATTAAGTGGCGCTTTTGTTTTCTTTAAGATAAGTAATGGTCTCGTTTAGGCCGATTCAGTTTTGCAGTATAAAAGTGTCATGTTGTGAAGAAATGGTGTTTTTTTTTTCCAGCTAAATCTAGAATATATTGGCTGTCGCTTGTTAGTAGATGTTTGTTGCTAATATTCATGTAGTATAGAGGTGTTGCTTTGACGACATTGTTTAAAGTATCCGGGAAAGCTTGTAATGAAGTGGGTTTTGTTTGTCAAAACTTTCTGATCAATTCATATGATCAATGGTAAGGTGACGAAACTATTTAACGAGGTGTAGAGCCTCGATTAGTGACTTATTTCATACAGCAAAACAAACAATATTAAAACATACAGTATACAAGTGTAACTTTTCTGTTCAAAATATCGTTATTCTTCTGAAATATAATATGGGGTTTGTGGTTGCTCTTTATTATGTTGTCTTATTCGTATGGTTGCTTAAAATGTTTTTCATGCAGTATGATTTGTTCTTGTATTAAAATCGTGTATATATAGTATATAACATTGAGAATTTTGTTTTTGTTCGAATTATATATATCATGATCATGTTGTATTGCGTCGATGTTCATGTTAAAACTGCATTAAAGTGTGACGTGTGGGTATATATTCATTTGATGTCACGATTGGATACAGATACCATTGAAGATAAATTTAGAGGGATAGTACAGTTCTAGTCAAACATATTTGTTAGTAACTATAATATGAAAGTTATGATTAAGAACTAACATTTATAATTCAAAATATGTATATAATGTGTAGCTAATGTATAAGTGTAAGTTTGACAAAGCAACAAAAAAATCGCCAGCGGCGTGAGGAACTGTATTTTCAGGTAGGGATATGTTTTGTTTATTATAGTGTATATCTGTATATACAATCGTATTTAAAGGGATAGTTGAGTTCTGGTAAGGAGAGTACAGTTTTGGTGAAACTGAATTTTAGTAACCAAAACCTACATCATTACATTACAAACTAATAGTTATAACCAGAAAGGAACACAAAATTCCAATCGACGTAGTAAAGATCATGTTATCATTCAAAAAGAGCCGTTAAAACGTAAGAGGGCGCTCTCTAAACACTCATCGGTTTCAACCATTGTGAATAAGATATTGTGCATGTGATGTTTTGTTGAAATAGTGATTAGATAGAGAAATAACCAACAACTATTAACATACCTATTTTGTAACCTTTTGAAAAGAGGAAGCATTTTTTTTGAATTTTTAACGGCTGGTTCAAAATTCTCTAATAAACCTGGGGCCCCAGCTTTATTACAAATTGATATATTTATGGATATTTCAGCCGTTTCTAAACCGATTTTGATCAAATAAAGTTTATTCTGTCATTAAAATATTATGCTCTTTCAAATTTTACACTCAGTTTTGCATTATCTCACGAAAAAAATTATTATGTGTAGCGCCCTCTCTACCAAAACTCAACTATCCCTTTAATTGCTTTATACAGAGTCTATAATAGTAGTAATATATTTTGTAAATCGTTTCTTTGAAACAAGTAGGGGCGTTAGTGTTTGATAGTCATGCAATTATAACTTCAGTTTAACTGCTTCGTTCTGACTTGAAGTACAAACCAAATGTTATAAATGCAATTGTTGTTCATTAGAAATCACAAGTTAAAGGTCCAGTATGTTTTCAAGCGCAATGCGCTAGAACGCCTATACTTGTACTACTGCATAGCACATCGGTAAAGTACACTCATAATAATTCCTCTTCACCAATAATGTACATATAATTGCTGTTCGCGATATTATGTCATTCAAATTTGAAACCATGTTTATATTAATAAAGTAAAGGAGTGTGTGATAAGTCCAACTACCCTACCATTACCAACAGTGCTATAAGTACAGTACACATACAGAATTCCTCATTCACAATTTGCATCCTTACTTTCACTCTCTCCCAGAGTGTCTTACACATTGTGAATCCTGTGTATATTGCATGTTATCAATGTATGTTTGCACGTTCTTTAGCACGGGCCAACTGTCAAACAGTTACTTGACTGTTTGGGCTTTTACAGTGTTGAAATAAAATAAAATCAATCATTCAATCAAATTAAACAAAACACTGATTTGTTCATTGTGAATGATTAACTATATAAATATGTAAATATATTTTAGTCACTTTTATCACACATCAACATATCACATTTGAGAGCTTTCACAGTGTGTAAAATAGTGCGCTCGCACTGTATTTCAGCGATTTCACAGTGTGAAAACGCTCCAATTTGCACACTATGCCGCACATCGTGCTTTCCGGTATGATTTCGACAGCAACAAATCACAAAATATGAATTAATATTAATTTCGTGGTGATAGTACATCTTTATCATCTTGAACAGATAATTATTTCTAAAGAAATCCGATTAGTTTGTGTGTCAATTTGTGGTTCTTTGAATCCTAGATGGTGATATTTTAACCTGTATTTTATATCTGTATTCATCACTGTGAAAGGTCTTGCATAATAGTATGCATGAGTCTTTATTCATTCCTGTCCAAAGTCTCGAATAACATGGGTGAATGTCCATTCATCGCTGTACAATTTGTTACATAAAATTATACTGCAAACTTCGTTATTGATATGGGAGTATCAACTTAAAACAAAAAAATAGTTGTTAATAATTTTACATTTATTGCCTATTATGAATTTATTAAATATTATTTAGAACAATAGTTTTATTACTCTATTAGTGATATCTTTATTGAATGAATGGTGAGTGTAATTGATTTTGGAATCATCATTATAATCATCATCACAGTCATCATCATCATCATCATCATCATCATCATCATCATCATTATCATCATTCGCATCTCGTGATTCGTGGTAATGTAACAATGTATATAGGTTTAAACTTAATCCCTTTCGCCCTCTCCACTGTGGCGATCTCTAGCTCCACGGTGTACGGATACACTCTCCATGAACGGATGAGCATCAGGGAAACCGGGTTGGTTAGCAAAAACAGGAACCCGGTGAAGGGTGATACTTTGGTCTGTTGGTTGATTTTTTGGAAGACATCTCATCTTTCTCCTGTATGACTTGATATTCCTTCGGAAAGGAACAAACAGACTGCACGTGTTACACGGTATTTACCCCGACAGTTGGCAGGGTACTTGCAGCCAGTGGATGAGTTTCCAAAACATCAATATAATCGTCTAATATTCGGGCAGAATCACATCCATATTGGTACAATATTTTGATTTGGGAGGACATTTAAACTTAAATGTAAAGAGCTTTCTTCCAAAAGGCGCTATATCCCCCTTTTCAACTGTCGAGGAAATTAGGTTTCTTTGCCCAACTGTGTACACGTGCCTGTGGGAATATGACAATTTGACTTTCTATAATATTACGTTTATTTTGAGTGAGTAATTTGTCGTCAAATGTGGATTCCCAGATAGCTACGTAGCTATAAATGTAGATATATTGTTAACTCGATTCTATGGAAAGTGGAGTTAGCGCCTTTTGGAACTGATCTCTTCATGTACAGCATGTCCCAGAAATAATTACAACGGGACTTTCTGCAACGATAACTTTAAAGATAGAAGATCAATCAGAATGATATTTCAGGGTATGAAACAATAACTTATTACCTACATCTTGCAGAAAACCCTATTCGATTTAGTGCTCCAGTTGCAGAAAGTCCCGTTGTCAATGGACAACACGTCTCCTTACAAAATCTGGAGGGAAGGGATATCTTACATGATTGACAAAAGATCCTCATTCTCCATGACCACTGAAGCAAATCGAATAGGGTTTTCACTGTTGTCATTCAATTCCATTAATGTGTAGTTCAATTTCGTCCCGAGAAACCAACAGACCGTAAATCCCAACTTCGATTTCGTCAACCAATTTCGTGATTTTGTCATTCAAATACGTTGCATGGTATAGCCTTATGCCTGTCGGTGTCATGACTATTTAGATGGGTATGTATATTATGTGTGTGTATATGTGTCCGTGTGTGTGTACGTGTACATAGTTATTTAATATTGTTTTAAATAAAAACATTTTATGTAATTTGTTGTAAACGTGCTTGTGTGCGTGTTTGTGTACATGTGTGCAAATGTATGTGTGTTTGCGAGTGTGTGCGGGTGAGTTTGTTTTCGAGTGTATACATGTGTATGTTACTCCCTAAATGATTAATGTTACAATTTACAATTACACCAAGACAATATAAAACAGAAAATTGCAGTGTAAATACATAGGACGAATTGAATAGAGGTTTAATGAAATTGATTGCCAATTGACGAAATTGTTTTCACTTGTATGTGTCCAGCAACTGTGACCGACGAATTTGAATTGCAATGGACGAAAATGTGTGACTAATGACTAAATTGTGTGGTCTTTGTGTTAAATGGATCGATGAAAGACGAAATTGAAGTTAGGATTTCCACTCTCGGGGTTCCTCGGGACGACTTTGAATGACAAATTAATGAAATTCGCTACATTTCGTAGACGTTTGGCCTAGGGCTATTGAAATGGAGATAGGCGCCGCCTTATGTGCCAACATTGGTACGGGAAAGACTTTAACTAACTTTAACTAATTTTGCATAAATGTAGCTAAATCGCAATAAGAAATAAAAAGAAACAAATTAAAGGTAAAGTCCAGTTTTGGAAACGCCCCCTCTCAACAAAAATTAAATGGAAACTCTTATTACTAATAATGTGAAAGAACATTATTATACTAATATAGGATTATCAAAATTTGGCCAAGAAACTGCCTACTAATTGATATACAGTCAAACCTGTCTATAGCGACCGGCTAAATGTGGCCGCTATGGACAGGTGGTTGCATTAGACAGGTAAGCCGCCATTTTGAATTTCCAGTCGCATAACATCATGCCCATATGCACATGTGTAATTAAATGGCATCGGTATACACGCTCATGTTAGTAGTTTATTCAAGTGTTTGTTGCATGCATAACCAAACCAAAAATTGAAATTATACATGAATTGGCATTACATTTCAAATTATATTACATGTTTGTACATGTACGATTATCTTTGTTTTATACGTGAAATTGAAATTGCAAAATGTGTCAATTTATTTACTCATCAATAGACTAAGAGTTTTCTATAGAATTATGATGCATCGTTTGGTCGTAACACGCGGATTATCAATGAACATAATTAGAAACATGGGGGAAACACCCCGCCTAGGCTATTAGAATTATTGTTAGATGTCAAATTCGGTTGTGATGTTGAATGAAGTGTCTTTATGTGACGCATTTCAGGATCAGCATTAGGTACTGCAGTGAAGGGAGCGAATCTTTGTTTATGAGTCTGAATCACTTGGTGTCGATTAGGCATTTGTAATGATTTTGTTTATGCATTGACATGCTCAGTATTGGAGCGTTGAGCGACCAAAGGTAAATGTATTGGTGCCTTAGTCACTCAAGCGCAGGTTTAAACGTGCGTCGGGACCCAAATGGGGTGGTCGCTGGTCGCATTACGCAGGTCGCTTAACACATGATTTTTCACGGGGGGACCAGAGAGCGGTCGTTATGAATAGTGAATCTCAATGCGAATTATGAATGGTGACCATTTATTAGATTAAGAATAGTGACCCTCATGAACAGTGACCTTATTTATAGTCAACCTTTAACATCAAGTTATGAAGAGCGACCCTAATTATGCGTGAAAAGTTGAACCCAGATTATCGATCAACGTTGTTAAGACACACTACTTTAAAACATGTTATCCAGTGTAAATTAAAGTGATGCCTGTAAAGTGTCTAACTCCACGAAAAATACTTGGAGCTTCATTGTTTCTCTTATGCCGTGTTGTTTAGCTTATGGTAAGAGAAGAATAAAATAGGGTTAGATTTTTTTCAAATGTCCCTTTGGTATAAAGATAATTATCATTGAAAATCATTATTTGAAAAGCGTTGATCAACGGTTTTGATAAAAAAAAGTACAATAGTCGTAGCTAAACGCGTCCGGATGCAGCACGCGTGGGAACATTCCGGAGATTGAACTTTGAACCCAGCGAGCGCAAATTCCATGAATTCTGTACTATGTCTGTAAACCGATACACGGGTGCGAATATCTCAAACGGATGATTATTACTATGACAAATGTATGGCAGACCATCAGTATTCGGTGATAAAATATGAACTATATTCGTTTTGTTCACTAGGTAAACAGGTAAAAGGGGTTTATTCCACATCCTGTATATTCCTACTTTGATTTTGTATGCATAACTACTAGACATATTACATAATTATTGTTATACTGTCAATATTCATATGCCTACTTTAAACAAAGAAAACAGCTCTAGTATATACAAGCTGCATTAATGTAACTTCTACGGAAACAGTTTAATGTTACCGATAAATGTGTCTTCTTTTTTCTTCGCGTCATTTATTTTTGAAGAAGGCACTTTTGATCTTACGTTATCATATATTTTGTTACGATTTTGCTTCGATATGGTCAGATGGTTGAATAATTTTATTTTTTCAAACAAGGGTATGAATATACCTAGACCCACTGTGTGCAAAATCTAACAACAATAATCTTTAATCTTAATATATGATGCACGGCGATTGTACATGTATTTGTTTTAATAATAAAGCACACAATGTTAATCAATACAAACAAGATCACATATTACTCAATATGAATGGTTATCTTGCGTTATTCCTGGCAATGGCAAATACAATTATGCAAACATTAACAGGACTTTGAAGTATGAATCACGATCGCTGTATAGCTACTGAACTGGCTGGGCCGGGCCGGGAGGAGGGGGGGGGGGGGGGGGGGGGGGGGCGCGGTTGAAACACAACATGACATATTGCAAACAAAAAGAAGTGTTTACACCCCCCCCCCCCCCCCCTTCACGATTTTACAATTGCGAACATAACGCCTCATTACGTTTTTTATTTTTCAGTCTAGAACATCTTTTCTGCTCATGTTTGTGATATGTGTACACAACATATAGATATATCGTTTTGCCGAAAAAGAAATGAAACTTTTGTTATTTATTCTTGCTTCCATTGTGCGTGTTTGTTTCTCGGGTCAAAATAGTTAAATCGTAATAACAAATAGAATAATAATTCATAAAATATATAAGTTAAACTAACAAAGAAATATAGAAGAAATTATCAAAACAAAAGAAAACATAAAGAAAAACTTTGCTCGTCCAAATGTTTTTGTTGTAAATGTAAAATTATTGTAAGTATCCTTAAATAATATGAAGTGAAAAACCAATTAAATTATCCAAATTAATATATGATTTATGGGTTAAAATTTGAATTGTGTGACCTTATTTGCATAAAATACCATAATTATGCAAATAAGTGCATGACCTTGTCTAAAAAATGAATTTCCCATAATATTCTATACATTTTACAAAGCATGCGTGCAAATAGTCACGTCCGAGATGATAAGGGGGCCCATCATACCCCCCCCCCCCCCTCCGCCGTATAAAAGACCTCAAATAGCCCGGTCTTTTTAGGGTGAAATACAACTGTCTGAATTTGTGAATAGTTTTGAACAATTATTGCAGGGACCGTATTACCATTTAAGACAGTTGTTCCTTGACGTGATTTTCTTGTATAATTCTTCGTAAATTTGTACGTAATTTTGAAAGTAGATTGCAATATTGGTATAAAAATAAACCCAGTTCACACTACAAATCGATGAGTTGTACATCCGAAATGCATGGCTATGTTCATGTAACTCGCTCTTTGCCAAAGACTTCCTAAAATTTTTAATAAATTACTATTATTCGTTGACTAGTACACAGTTCCTTTTCGTGTACAGTAGGTAGCTTTTCGGGGTAAATTATGTATCCCTTATAATATGCAAGATGATGCACGATGATGTAGGCCTACGATGCAGGCAAATACACACCACACACATACAAACACACAAACACACACACACTCACACACACACGCACACACGTGTCATTCAATATGTAAATATCTTTTAGTCACTTTTATCACACATCAACATATCACATTTGAGAGCTTTCACAGTGTGTAAAATAGTGCGCTCGCACTGTATTTCAGCGATTTCACAGTGTGAAAACGCTCCAATTTGCACACTATGCCGCACATCGTGCTTTCCGGTATGATTTCGACAGCAACAAATCACAAAATATGAATTAATATTAATTTCGTGGTGATAGTACATCTTTATCATCTTGAACAGATAATTATTTCTAAAGAAATCCGAATAGTTTGTGTGTCAATTTGTGGTTCTTTGAATCCTAGATGGTGATATTTTAACCTGTATTTTATATCTGTATTCATCACTGTGAAAGGTCTTGCATAATAGTATGCATGAGTCTTTATTCATTCCTGTCCAAAGTCTCGAATAACATGGGTGAATGTCCATTCATCGCTGTACAATTTGTTACATAAAATTATACTGCAAACTTCGTTATTGATATGGGAGTATCAACTTAAAACAAAAAAATAGTTGTTAATAATTTTACATTTATTGCCTATTATGAATTTATTAAATATTATTTAGAACAATAGTTTTATTACTCTATTAGTGATATCTTTATTGAATGAATGGTGAGTGTAATTGATTTTAGAATCATCATTATAATCATCATCATAGTCATCATCATCATCATCATCATCATCATCATCATCATATCATCATTCGCATCTCGTGATTCGTGGTAATGTAACAATGTATATAGGTTTAAACTTAATCCCTTTCGCCCTCTCCACTGTGGCGATCTCTAGCTCCACGGTGTACGGATACACTCTCCATGAACGGATGAGCATCAGGGAAACCGGGTTGGTTAGCAAAAACAGGAACCCGGTGAAGGGTGATACTTTGGTCTGTTGGTTGATTTTTTGGAAGACATCTCATCTTTCTCCTGTATGACTTGATATTCCACCGGAAAGGAACAAACAGACTGCACGTGTTACACGGTATTTACCCCGACAGTTGGCAGGGTACTTGCAGCCAGTGGATGAGTTTCCAAAACATCAATATAATCGTCTAATATTCGGGCAGAATCACATCCATATTGGTACAATATTTTGATTTGGGAGGACATTTAAACTTAAATGTAAAGAGCTTTCTTCCAAAAGGCGCTATATCCCCCTTTTCAACTGTCGAGGAAATTAGGTTTCTTTGCCCAACTGTGTACACGTGCCTGTGGGAATATGACAATTTGACTTTCTATAATATTACGTTTATTTTGAGTGAGTAATTTGTCGTCAAATGTGGATTCCCAGATAGCTACGTAGCTATAAATGTAGATATATTGTTAATTCGATTCTATGGAAAGTGGAGTTAGCGCCTTTTGGAACTGATCTCTTAATGTACAGCATGTCCCAGAAATAATTACAACGGGACTTTCTGCAACGATAACTTTAAAGATAGAAGATCAATCAGAATGATATTTCAGGGTATGAAACAATAACTTATTACCTACATCTTGCAGAAAACCCTATTCGATTTAGTGCTCCAGTTGCAGAAAGTCCCGTTGTCAATGGACAACACGTCTCCTTACAAAATCTGGAGGGAAGGGATATCTTACATGATTGACAAAAGATCCTCATTCTCCATGACCACTGAAGCAAATCGAATAGGGTTTTCACTGTTGTCATTCAATTCCATTAATGTGTAGTTCAATTTCGTCCCGAGAAACCAACAGACCGTAAATCCCAACTTCGATTTCGTCAACCAATTTCGTGATTTTGTCATTCAAATACGTTGCATGGTATAGCCTTATGCCTGTCGGTGTCATGACTATTTAGATGGGTATGTATATTATGTGTGTGTATATGTGTCCGTGTGTGTGTACGTGTACATAGTTATTTAATATTGTTTTAAATAAAAACATTTTAATGCAATTTGTTGTAAACGTGCTTGTGTGCGTGTTTGTGTACATGTGTGCAAATGTATGTGTGTGTGCGAGTGTGTGCGGGTGAGTTTGTTTTCGAGTGTATACATGTGTATGTTACTCCCTAAATGATTAATGTTACAATTTACAATTACACCAAGACAATATAAAACAGAAAATTGCAGTGCAAATACATAGGACGAATTGAATAGAGGTTTAATGAAATTGATTGCCAATTGACGAAATTGTTTTCACTTGTATGTGTCCAGCAACTGTGACCGACGAATTTGAATTGCAATGGACGAAAATGTGTGACTAATGACTAAATTGTGTGGTCTTTGTGTTAAATGGATCGATGAAAGACGAAATTGAAGTTAGGATTTCCACTCTCGGGGTTCCTCGGGACGACTTTGAATGACAAATTAATGAAATTCGCTACATTTCGTAGACGTGTGGCCTAGGGCTATTGAAATGGAGATAGGCGCCGCCTTATGTGCCAACATTGGTACGGGAAAGACTTTAACTAACTTTAACTAATTTTGCATAAATGTAGCTAAATCGCAATAAGAAATAAAAAGAAACAAATTAAAGGTAAAGTCCAGTTTTGGAAACGCCCCCTCTCAACAAAAATTAAATGGAAACTCTTATTACTAATAATGTGAAAGAACATAATTATACTAATATAGGATTATCAAAATTTGGCCAAGAAACTGCCTACTAATTGATATACAGTCAAACCTGTCTATAGCGACCGGCTAAATGTGGCCGCTATGGACAGGTGGTTGCATTAGACAGGTAAGCCGCCATTTTGAATTTCCAGTCGCATAACATCATGCCCATATGCACATGTGTAATTAAATGGCATCGGTATACACGCTCATGTTAGTAGTTTATTCAAGTGTTTGTTGCATGCATAACCAAACCAAAAATTGAAATTATACATGAATTGGCATTACATTTCAAATTATATTACATGTTTGTACATGTACGATTATCTTTGTTTTATACGTGAAATTGAAATTGCAAAATGTGTCAATTTATTTACTCATCAATAGACTAAGAGTTTTCTATAGAATTATGATGCATTGTTTGGTCGTAACACGCGGATTATCAATGAACATAATTAGAAACATGGGGGAAACACCCCGCCTAGGCTATTAGAATTATTGTTAGATGTCAAATTCGGTTGTGATGTTGAATGAAGTGTCTTTATGTGACGCATTTCAGGATCAGCATTAAGTACTGCAATGAAGGGAGCGAATCTTTGTTTATGAGTCTGAATCACTTGGTGTCGATTAGGCATTTTTAATGATTTTGTTTATGCATTGACATGCTCAGTATTGGAGCCTTGAGCGACCAAAGGTAAATGTATTGGTGCCTTAGTCACTCAAGCGCTATTTTTGGTCGCTATATACAGGTTTAAACGTGCGTCGGGACCCAAATGGGGTGGTCGCTGGTCGCATTACGCAGGTCGCTTAACACATGATTTTTCACGGGGGGACCAGAGAGCGGTCGTTATGAATAGTGAATCTCAATGCGAATTATGAATGGTGACCATTTATTAGATTATGAATAGTGACCCTCATGAACAGTGACCTTATATATAGTCAACCTTTAACATCAAGTTATGAAGAGCGACCCTAATTATGCGTGAAAAGTTGAACCCAGATTATCGATCAACGTTGTTAAGACACACTAATTTAAAACATGTTATCCAGTGTAAATTAAAGTGATGCCTGTAAAGTGTCTAACTCCACGAAAAATACTTGGAGCTTCATTGTTTCTCTTATGCCGTGTTGTTTAGCTTATGGTAAGAGAAGAATAAAATAGGGTTAGATTTTTTTCAAATGTCCCTTTGGTATAAAGATAATTATCATTGAAAATCATTATTTGAAAAGCGTTGATCAACGGTTTTGATAAAAAAAGTACAATAGTCGTAGCTAAACGCGTCCGGATGCAGCACGCGTGGGAACATTCCGGAGATTGAACTTTGAACCCAGCGAGCGCAAATTCCATGAATTCTGTACTATGTCTGTAAACCGATACACGGGTGCGAATATCTCAAACGGATGATTATTACTATGACAAATGTATGGCAGACCATCAGTATTCGGTGATAAAATATGAACTATATTCGTTTTGTTCACTAGGTAAACAGGTAAAAGGGGTTTATTCCACAGCCTGTATATTCCTACTTTGATTTTGTATGCATAACTACTAGACATATTACATAATTATTGTTATACTGTCAATATTCATATGCCTACTTTAAACAAAGAAAACAGCTCTAGTATATACAAGCTGCATGAATGTAACTTCTACGGAAACAGTATAATGTTACCGATAAATGTGTCTTCTTTTTTCTTCGCGTCATTTATTTTTGAAGAAGGCACTTTTGATCTTACGTTATCATATATTTTGTTACGATTTTGCTTCGATATGGTCAGATGGTTGAATAATTTTATTTTTTTCAAACAAGGGTATGAATATACCTAGACCCACTGTGTGCAAAATCTAACAACAATAATCTTTAATCTTAATATATGATGCACGGCGATTGTACATGTATTTGTTTTAATAATAAAGCACACAATGTTAATCAATACAAACAAGATCACATATTACTCAATATGAATGGTTATCTTGCCTTATTCCTGGCAATGGCAAATACAATTATGCAAACATTAACAGGACTTTGAAGTATGAATCACGATCGCTGTATAGCTACTGAACTGGCTGGGCCGGGCCGGGAGGGGGGAGGGGGGGGGGGGGGGGGGGCGCGGTTGAAACACAACATGACATATTGCAAACAAAAAGAAGTGTTTACCCCCCCCCCCCCCTTCACGATTTTACAATTGCGAACATAACGCCTCATTACGTTTTTTATTTTTTAGTCTAGAACATCTTTTCTGCTCATGTTTGTGATATGTGTACACAACATATAGAAATATCGTTTTGCCGAAAAAGAAATGAAACTTTTGTTATTTGTTCTTGCTTCCATTGTGCGTGTTTGTTTCTCGGGTCAAAATAGTTAAATCGTAATAACAAATAGAATAATAATTCATAAAATATATAAGTTAAACTAACAAAGAAATATAGAAGAAATTATCAAAACAAAAGAAAACATAAAGAAAAACTTTGCTCGTCCAAATGTTTTTGTTGTAAATGTAAAATTATTGTAAGTATCCTTAAATAATATGATGTGAAAAACCAATTAAATTATCCAAATTAATATATGATTTATGGGTTAAAATTTGAATTGTGTGACCTTATTTGCATAAAATACCATAATTATGCAAATAAGTGCATGACCTTGTCTAAAAAATGAATTTCCCATAATATTCTATACATTTTACAAAGCATGCGTGCAAATAGTCACGTCCGAGATGATAAGGGGGCCCATCATACCCCCCCCCCCCCCCCCCCCTCCGCCGTATAAAAGACCTCAAATAGCGCGGTCTTTTTAGGGTGAAATACAACTGTCTGAATTTGTGAATAGTTTTGAACAATTATTGCAGGGACCGTATTACCATTGAAGACAGTTGTTCCTTGACGTGATTTTCTTGTATAATTCTTCGTAAATGTGTACGTAATTTTGAAAGTAGATTGCAATATTGGTATAAAAATAAACCCAGTTCACACTACAAATCGATGAGTTGTACATCCGAAATGCATGGCTATGTTCATGTCACTCGCTCTTTGCCAAAGACTTCCTAAAATTTTTAATAAATTACTATTATTCGTTGACTAGTATACAGTTCCTTTTCGTGTACAGTAGGTAGCTTTTCGGGGTAAATTATGTATCCCTTATAATATGCAAGATGATGCACGATGATGTAGGCCTACGATGCAGGCAAATACACACCACACACATACAAACACACAAACACACACACACTCACACACACACGCACACACGCACTTTTTTTTTTTTTTTATATGATTTTTTTATTTCTCCAAATTATTAACATAACATTTACAATTGAATAACATTTTTGAAAATACAAATTTACATCTCAAGTGTACAAATCAAGTGTAATTCACAAAAATTAAACACAATGGAGATTTAACAAAAAAATAAAAAGAAGTAAGACACGCTACTTCTCTCATCCCCCCTTCCCCACCCCCTGCACACTCACCCTCCCCCCCCCCCCCCCCCGCCCCCAACCCTACCCCGGAAATCTGCTCACATCCTTTAACAAAAAAAATAATAATAATAATGCTTACAAAATACATATTTAAATCAATACTTTTTAAATACTTTTTTTTTTAATTTTTTTTACAAGCTCACGGGGGAAACATCACATATGAACAGTTCATTCTTTCAATCTTATTCTAATTGTACCGTTTCCCATTTTTGTAAATGTAATCCTAATTTTCCCATTTTAATTGCTATTCCCTTTTCCTGGGCCTTATAATCCAATAACAGTTTCTGTATTTTATCAATATTAGGTAGAACACCCTCTTTTCTAAATACAAATAAAATATATTTTACCATAAAAATGATGGTATTGCAACATTTTGTTCTATTTGAATTACCTGACAATCCAACAAATATATCCCGCCAATTTAAGTCCTTTATTTCATCTAACAAAAAACGTTGTATCAAAGCTTGCCATGTCAATTTTACATTTAAACAAAATAAAAATAAATGCGAATATGTTTCCCTTTCCCGTTTACAGTACGAACACAAGTTGTCTTCAACAAATCCAAATCTAAATAAATTATCTTTAGTGTAAATTGCCCCATGGAGTAACTTAAATTGAAACTCTCTCTGTTTCCCAATTATTAATGTTATTCTTGGTCTAAAAAAACATTCATACATTTCTTTATCTATAAAATTAAAATCATTTTGTCCATCTCTTATCTGTAAATCATATTTCTTTTGCAATTCTCTAATAAAATAATCATATATTTTTCTTGATGGTACATCCTTAAAACTTAATTTTTTATCCAAAAGATATAAATTAATATTATAATTGATTAAGTCTACCTCACAAAATTGTATCAAACCTAAACCAATTTTCCAATCCCTCGGAATCGCATGATATATATCAATTATTGTAAGTAAATTGTCACCTCTCATACCAAGGTTCAAAAAGTATGCAACGGGTTTAACATGTCCATTATCCATAACATGGTTCAACATAACAATCCCTCGTTCAAATAATTCTTTATCAAATACCATCTTATTTTTGTTTATACATATATTCCTATTATTAAAAATAATTGGATTCATACAACCATTAAAATGCCTTAAATTATCAATCTCTTTCCAAGCTTTCAACATTTCCAAATAATAAGGTGGAATCTTGAACCTAAACTTCATCTTTTGCATTTCATAATCACATAAGAAAATTAGCCTTCCTCCTACTGAACTTAAGGAATAATCAAAAAATAACTTCCATCCCAAATTTCTTTCTCCATATAATAATCGTTTCACCCACATTATCCGCTGCGTTCTAACAAATATTTCAAAATTAATCATTTTTACTCCACCATAATTATAATGTTGATACATAATTTTTCTTTTTATACGATCCTTCCCTCCCCATATAAAATCAAACGATATTTTCTCCACTTCTATATAAACCCATAGGGGAACAACAAGGAGAGATGAAACATAATTCAACTTTATTAATGCATACGTTTTCAATAAATGTATTTTACCCATAATAGTCAAATCCCGTTGTTTCCACCAACCTAGAAGCTTTCTAATTTTACTTAATATTTCTTTGTAATTTAAATCATCTTTTAATCTAAAATCGACCGAGAAATTAACACCTAAAATTTTTACTTCCTTAACAAATTGTCCAAATAAGGGCCCATCTGGTTTCCCATTTTCCTCACCCATATACATAAAATGTGTCTTTTCCTTATTAACTTTCAAACCACTTACTTTTTCAAATTCTTCAAATATATATTGCAACCTTCTTATGGAGTCTAAATCTTTCAAAAAAATCGTCATATCATCTGCATACAATACTTGTCTTATTTCATGCTCCCCAAAATGTATCCCTTTAATTATTTTGTCCCTCCTTACTTCATTTGCCAATAATTCTATTGCAACCAAAAACAAATAGGGCGACAATGGATCACCTTGTCTGACCCCCCTTTCTATATCAAAATAACCAGTGGAATAACCCCCATTCATAATACAACTACTTATATCATTATATAATATCTTCACCCAAGAACAAAACGAATCACCAAAACCAAACAATTTTAGCACTTTCAATAAATATTGATGGGATACAGAATCAAAAGCTTTTTCGAAATCTACCGCAATCAGAAACCCCTGTCCTTGATCCAATGAATGTTTAGAATAAAATAATATATCCTCTATTAATCGAACCGCTTCCCCAATATTTCTGTATTTTATATATCCCACCTGATCATAATGAATTATTTCATTTAAAACCTTTTTAATCCTAGTTGCTAAAACCTTCGATAATATTTTATAGTCAACATTTAACAGTGTAATGGGTCTATAATTTTTAATATGCTTCGCATCTTTTCCCTCTTTTTCTATCAATGTTATAGTCCCTTGTTTTTGAGATACCGTCAATTCCCCCCTTGCAAATGTTTCATTCAATACTTCTACCAACAAATCCCCTAATAAGGGCCAAAATGTATCATAAAATTCCACCGTGAACCCATCATTTCCAGGGGATTTATACCATTTCATTTCTTTCAAAACCTTAAAACACTCATCTTTCGTCATTTTACCTTCACATAATTCTTTATTCTGTTCACTTAACTTTAAAATATCATCAAAAAATAAACCATTATTTTGACCACTATCATTCCTCAAAGAATATAATTTTTCATAAAATGTCTTTATCTCTTTTAAAATGTCATTGTTATCCCTCGTAATTTCTCCATTTTCCTTATACATTTCTCTAATGACACTTTTCCTCTTCTTTACTTTCAACAATTGTTCAAAATACTAAGTATTATTCTCCCTTCTTCAAACCAAGCTGCTCTAGAACGAACTTTAATGCCCTGTCGAGAAAAATCATACAATTTATTCAACTTATCTTTTTTCAATTTAATACTATCAATAACAAACCTAGATGCCCCATCGACTAACTGATTTTCTAAATCCTTAATTTCAGTCTCCAACGTCTCTATTTCAAGTTTCCTTAATTTCGCCTTTTCACGTGAATATTTCATGGCGTATTCCCTCATTTTCATTTTCAAAAAATCCCAAAATACTAATTTATTCGAAATCCTAGGTCCCCATTCATTTTTCAATTCAAATATTATATCATGCATCCCCTCAACAAAATGTTTATCCATACATAAACTATTATTAAATTTCCAATACGATTTTCCAAAAACAAACTTATCCACTAAATGCTGAAATTGTAATTTAATGCCCGAATGATCCGGTGTTATCGATACCAAAATTTCACACTTATTCACTAATTTTTCTAAACTACATGATATAAACCAATAATCTAAACGACTTTGGACTAAGGGCGACCTTTGTCTAAAAGTAAACTGTCTAACATTAGGATTCCTTTTCCTCCATATATCTTCTAAATCATATTTATTCAAAAAACTTTTTAATACCTCAATAAACCTAGATTTTAATACAATATTTGGCCCTTCATAATCCATGCCCCCTTCCATTATAGTGTTAAAATCTCCCCCTAATATTACCGAATAATCCTTATCAAAAACTTCACATATACTTTTATCTAGCTTATTCAAAAAATCAACCTGTAATTGTACTTTGTCTCTTGTAGGGAAATACACATTTCCCAACAAAAATTTAACCCCTTGTATTTCCCCTTTAAATATAATGTACCTCCCTTCTTCATCTATTACACCTGCATCCCGTTTAAAATCTAAAAGGGGCGAAAATAAAATAAGAACACCTCTACTGTGGTTTGACCCATGGCTAAAGAACATTGGCCCGCCCCATTCCTTCTTCCACTGTTCTTCTACTTCTATAGTACTATATGTTTCCTGTAAAAAAGAAATATCAGATCCTTTACATTTACACCATTCAAAAATGCGTGTTCTTTTATCCTTATTCCGTAACCCTCTTACATTTAAAGTAATCCAAGAAAAATTTACCATTTTATTTTACAGGTATATAAAATCTTTATAATTACCGCGTGATCTGTATCCCCCGTGAGCATGTTTATACAAACAAAATAAATACAACGAAACCTACATGACGTATCAAAAAACATATTGACTGTGAGCAGACCCCAACCCGTACACAACACACACGCACCCTTCCCCACCCAACCCTGTCCACCATCGAGAACTAACATCAAAAACAAACAAAAATTAAAAATCCGGAAGTAGGCCTGCTCCGTCAAGCTCCCCCCTCACACTTCCTCATATCAAGACAATGTTCCCTCAATATTATCCTAGTATGACTCTACCTTAAAAAAAAAAAAAACATTTACTCTTTGACTAATCTTTGCCTTTTTCTTTCAAATCAAGAGCTGCCTTTTAAGCCCATTACATTTCAAAAGAAAGACAAACAAAATACCTTACCGATGATGTGCATAGGGAAATGCATGCACTTATCATCAATTAATAATAAACCTCCTCAGCAGTGCATGCAAACAATGCGCGCACGTCTGTTCAAAGTAATGATGATGCACGCACCTGATATACATCAGAGTAAACAACTACTACAATAGTCCACACATTCCTTTAACATGGCAGATACCATGTATACCTTAAAGATCTCGAATCCTCTAAATAAAGTCACTAATTCACCTGGGCTTAACTCTTTCAGTGAAAAATGTCACCATTACATAATGTTGCCAGGCCTGTTCATATAAACATCAACTATACATTCTTCATACCAAAGCATCATTTTGCATATAAACAGATTAAACACCTTATCTACGTATATGCCGACCTAAATCTTTCCAATGAAAACAGCCCCTCCTTCAAAATACCACTCAATAACAATACTCGATGAAACAAAATAAAACAAATTGACCATGGATGTACAATTATTGGGACCAGATACCATTAATCTGCATTATTTGCATCCCAGAGTGGTCCCTTTATAGGAAGTCTTTCATGACCGTTCATTATGCATCAGTGCCCTCACACCACCTTTCGCTTTACAATAATACACAGCTTATATGAATATTCTATAGCATTTCACAACTGCTCCCAAATCAGCAAAGTAAAACGCATCAATACCCCTAACTGTCCAGTACCCATTTTGAATATAAACGTGTCACGGCCCTGAATACATGTGACCATAATAATTTTTAAAAAAATAACTAAATAGACCGCCTCTGTAATGTATGCAAATAACACGCGCATGACGTCAGCCTCCCCGTCGTCAAGCCCAACAATAGTAACCAAGTCCGGCAAGCTAGCTTGCCGGACATGGTCACCCCTGCTAAGCCCGCCGACGGGGATTCCGACGCCACACGCATACCATTCGCACACACCACCATAAGCGGTCTATTGGACACGGTCTATTGGACAAACATGTTTTGCATAACAGGCTATTATATATTTACTCATTATCCCCAGTTAGGTCATGTTCCCAAATACCACTGACAGATGGTACTGTATTCTAATTTTATAAGGCACAACTAAAAGACCACTGAATATGATAGGCAGTAGCTTACAAAACAACTATTTCAGCTGGTTCTATCAATGTCCCTTCTGTACCAATGCACATCTAGAACCTTCCTCTATACAAATCACACAATGCACATCTAGAACCTTCCTCTATACAAAACGCACACACGCACACACGCACACACGCACACACACGCACACACGCACACACGCGCACACACACACACACACACACACACACACACACACACACGCACACACGCACACACACACACACACACACACACACACACACCTATAACTATTAAACCCGGGCGCGATTTTTTTTTTCCGTACTACTAACGCGTCAGATTAGCTAATTTTTTGTATTTTTTCTGCGTCTTGAGAGAGACTATTACTTGCGCATGCGAAAAGAAGAAATACAAATAATGAAAATATTAAAATAAAGAAAATTAATGAGAAGAATTAAAATAATATTTAGTTATTGGCGAAAATATTCAAATTGAATGAACCGCCAATAAACTCTAAACAACAACAACAACAACAGCATAGCCAAATATACCGATTTATAGCCATTAATCTGACCTATAGCCACTAAATCTGACATATAGCCACTAATTCTGACCAGCCACTAAATCTGACCTATAGCCACTAATCTGACCTATAGCCACCAAATTAGGGTTAGGGTTAGGGTTTAAGTTAGGCTTATATTTCCCCCAAACCCGCTGCAAATCGAGTCATTCACTGTGGCGCAATTGGATAGCGCTCTAGTCTGACAACCTGAAGTCGCCAGGTTCAATGGTCAGTCTTGTCATCGTTTCTTTTGCGTAAACTCGTACTCGATGTTCGATATTATTCAAGTCGGAAATTTTGGCTGCGAGTGATAGTCTCTCTCAAGTCGCAGAATTAGCCGATTTGACGCGTTGGTGGTACGGAAAAAAAATTCGCAACCCGGGCATACTTGTGGGCACCCGATTGGTGGGGTACTTGTGCTACTACAGGCTTAAGGAGTGCTACTACAAACTGTTTTTTTTTTCACAAAATCTTTGCAACGAAAAAGGGAAACCTTCGGAGTGCTTGGGAGTGTAGGGGTGTGCCTAGAAAAATAAGTATCACTTATGGGGCACAGTTACAAAATGTTGTCACATTACTCTTTGAAGCTAAATACCCCGATTTAAGGCTATTCCTTAGTGGGGTCTATGATTTATTTCCCACAAGGAAAACTACCCCACAAGTATATAATTGTACCCACACGAAACCCCACAAGAATGCCGGCGTGACAACACCCCCTCCCCATCCCCCCCCCCCCCCCCCACACACACACACACACATTCGTTGACTAGTACACAGTTCCTCTATATACGTGTACAGAAGGTAGTTTTTCCGGGTAACTGCACTATTCATAGTGGTTATTATACTCGAGGGTCGCTATTTATCATTAGTTTTGTTTAGTATTTCGCTTTGATACGGCCAGATGGTTGAACAAGTTATTCTATCGAACAGGGGTTTTATTATATCTCGACCCATGCACTGCATGGAAAATATAACGACAATATTCTTCATCCCTAATAATATATGATGCACGACGATTATATTTGCTTTATTTATGAAGCACACAAGTTCAACTAATACAAAATATCTCAAATAACTAGTGGTGGTTATCTTGCGTAATTTCTGGCAATAGCAAATTAACTTGAACAAAAACCGATAGGACTTTGTATGATGTATCACGATCGCTGTATAGCTACAGAGGTAGCTGGGGTACGAACCACAAAGTGATACAATTGAAACAATACAATATTGTTCACCTCGCCTACAACACTCCCCCACCCCATCACCCACCTCAGTGGCGTGTTCCCGCCGGCCCACTCACCTATCTTATCTTCGTCATAGGCCTACGTGTTGCTGGTTTGTACGGGCTGGTGTACGGGCCCGCATTCGTGTTTGTACTCATAGCAAGGAGCCGAAGTAGACTTTTGAAAAAAATACTTCTACAATGCCGTTTGTGATTTGTATTGCTGAGTTACATTCATCGAAAACAGATATACTGCATAAGTAAGGTAAGTTATTTTTACGTGGCCAATTTTTCGCGTGACATAGAGAAACTAACATGTAGCAAATAAGGATCCATCTTTGTATGTTTTACGGGCGTTCTTGCTTACCGCATCTACAAATGAGCATAACGTGTCGATATAAGCTTTTGATAAGTTTAGTACACGCATGCACATGTGACAATACTTATTTTATATGGCTTAGAGCGGTTTCAAACTGGTAATTGCAAACATGATTGGAGTTATGTTTACAATCATTGTGATTCTGTTGCCTTGCGTTCACACTACGAATAAAACTGTGATTACAATCACATTTTTTGGACACGTGATTCGGGTACCTGTCAATAAAATGGTAAGCATCAATTGTTGCCAATGAGAGCCTTTATTCAAGATGGAATTAAAAAATACACGTTCGGGATTATATTGTAGATGGCAGTCTTAAAGTGGACTTCCATACGATTCCAAGCTTCTAATGATTGAAAGACAGATTATTCACTAGATAAATAAACACAATTTTGTATGAAAAAGTATGATTGTGGGTTCTTATCATTGGTTTTAACTTCTAATGACACAAATTCGCGAGCGAGCTTGTTATATCCAAGAATGCACGAATTTGTGACGTGCGACCCTCATTATGCGCCTATATATGTTTTTACACTGCAGCGAATGTGTTCTTTTGATCGGACCAATACAATGCTTGATCATGAATAGTTTATTAGTCCACGCTGCGCCACTGACCGTGCCTTTGAGCATTGGTTGAACCGTTTGAAAATACTTTCCTGCCCGATATTGAAACACGTTTGGCTTTCATTGAAATTTGAATGGACACAAAGTTCTGTAATGTTGCCGTCAGTCTGGAGCTACGCTTTTCCTGCGCTCTCGGACTTAGACAAAATTCCCAACATTTTGATCAAAGCGCTCAGCACGCTTTTGCCACGCTTTCCGAGCTATTCACTGTGCACGCTCCGTGTATCTGTAACAATAGCTAAAAACAATGCGACGAGGCCGTTTGCTCTACGCTCTTGCTACGCTCTCTGCGATCCAATACGCCTGCAGTTGAACACAGTGCGTTTCCAACTGGCACACTGCGCATGCTATTGAGTTTGAGTATAGAGGACGCTACAAGAAATACATTTTTGTGAGGTAATCAAAAACTGAGTGTCGGATTTACAAGAGCATGCAACTATAATGATGGGTTTAACTTTATTTGATCAAAATTGGTTAAGAAAGAGCTAGAATTTCCAAAAATGTAACCATTTGTGATTATTGTGGGCCCCACAACAGTTTTGAACTAGCGGTTAAATAAAAAATAAACAAAACGGTTACACCTTTCAACAATTTACAAAAGCGGTTTTTAAAAAGTTGTTCATGATCTCTCTATTTAATAATCATTTGAACAAAATATCACATTGAATGGCTGAGACCAATGCGCTTTTAAAGAGTGCCATTTTATGGTTTAACGGCTCTTTTTAAATGATAACAGGCTTTTTACTTAGTTTGTAATTGTTCATAACTTTCGAGCATGGTGGAGTTATAACTCTAAGTTTGTGATGTTATGGTGCAGGTTATGGTTACTGATGTTCAGTTTAACTAAAACTGTACTTAATGTACCCAAACTCAATTATCCCTTTAGTCTGGAAAATTGTCCATTACTTTCCCATGTCGAAACTGTCATAGAACCAACACCCAAAGGAATCCCATTGACACCCATAGCCCTAATGGTTTCTATGGGATTCTATGGGTTTCAATAGGGAAAGTGGAAGTGTTTCTATGGATTACTAAAGGGATTCCTATAAATGGGTTTTCTATGGGTTTTGATTATTTGGGAATTTTGACCTGGTAAATGTCTATGGGTCCCATAGAAACCCATATAACATCATAGGAAACCCATAGGTCACCCATAGGGAACCCATAGGATTGTCCTATGGTTTCTATGGAAATTTCGACTTGGGTTGGTACGTATAACAAATACCCTTTCGTGGCCGGTAGAGATACCCGTATAGGTGTCGCCTCATGCAACATGAATTGTATCACACCTTGCATGTCAGTAGTTTCATAGTTGGAATACTTTCAAAAGCGCATTTATTTAGTAACTTGTAAACTTTCCACTCCCTCGACTCCCTTTCAACTTTGTCCCAATTATCTCCCCTCAACCTTTCCTCTTCTCTTTCTCTTATCTCTCTCAACAGATACCACGGTGCAATGGAGCCATTCTATCGTACTACAGTGGCTCTTATGTTCGTTTTGACCTCGTTCAACGTACATGGTGATAACGGTAAGAACTCATGTGCGAGTTTCGAGTGTTAGGCTTGCACAATGTGTTTAGTGAGTGTGTCGATAGGGGGAGGGGGGGGGGGGTGGGGTGGAATAACAATGTTTCGCACAAAATAGTGGTCGATGAGTGGGGTCGACAAGAGACATGTAGTGTTCTTTGATAAGAACCTCCGACAACTCCACCCTCAGCTATAATCTAAGTTCTTTAAAAGGGACTTAGATAAATTGTCCCAATCCTCAAAACCTACTTGGAACTCGAGTGGTTATCTCATACCTTATTAACCATGAAAGCACGGGACAGGTTTCGGTTTTTTTTTTTTTTTCCATTTCGTTCAAAAGATAGTTACGATTGAAGTGTGTCTGTATGAAATTGTGTACGGGATAATGTTATCCGTGTACAAAGTAAGTGCAATGAGTTACTGAATATCACTTTGCCAAAAAACATCAAATTAACGTGAAATTATGACACATTACTTTGTGGACATTATTAAGTCACACCAATCCATCACTCATCACTCTTTGCACTCGTCATCAAAGTTTATAGATCCCGTTAAAAGTTAGCTTCTCCGGTTCTAGACAGTTCTACTTACCCGGGGGGGGGGGGGGGGGGCACTCAACTATATTGCTGTACACACGCGCGACCGCAGGTTTTTCAAACCCACCCTAAACAAGTTTTATCCATTAGTCAAATTTATACCCTATTTATGTATTTTCGCGTGCTTTTTGACAATTTGGCCCTCTAAACAAGTATAACCCCTAAAACATACCCCTATATAAGGTCTACGTCAATTGCTCTCAATTCGAAGTCGCACAAAATCCCCGGCAAACTCCAGACAAGTCCGGGAAACAAGTTTGGAGAAAAAGATAGGCTAAACGCGTACTTGTTTAACTCCCCAAACATAACCTTTTTTCAGATTTTGGCCTTTTTGACACCCTAAACGCGTCATGCGCGTGACGCGCCATGATCGGCAAAAAGTACCCTTTTTACGCGTTCTTTTGGTCGCGCGTGTGTACAGCAATATAGTTGAGTGCCCACCCCCCCCCCCCCCCGGGGAAGCTAACTTTTATAACGCTTCACTTCCAAAAATATAGAGTTAACCCTAGTAAGGCCGGGGGCCATAGTATGCCCCCCCCCCCCCCCTCCTCCTCATTTTTGTTATTGCTCCGGAACGCGTAAAGAGTGAATTTCTTCTTTTGGGTCTTGCGCTTCTTTTAAAACAATTTTTTTGAAAATCAGACCTACCGTTACGAAGTCACGTGACCTTTTATCTATGCATGTCAGCCCGAAAATCGCTCAATTTCGTGATTTGTGTACAAAACATATGGAAATATCAGATTTCGTAAAAAGAGATATATCATTGGTTATTTGGTCTTGTTTACATTTTAAGTGTTTGTTTTGGTGTTCGAAATAGTTTAATTATAGTTAGAAATAAAACAAACAACAAAAACAATTAAGTACACAAGTTTTAAAAAAACTAAGAAATACATAAGAAATTATAAAATTTATAGAAAACGTAAGGAAGAATCTGGCTCTTCCAAATTCTTTTATTGTGTTATTATTCTAAATGGTTTAAAGAACATATGTAGTGAAAACCAATGTTTAGTTATGAAGAATATATGATGTATGGGTTAAAATATGAATTGCATGACTTTATTTGCATAAATACCATAAATATGCAAATTTTGGACAAAAAAGGGTTGAAGGACCTAAAGAATACAACGTACTTTGGCACTTATTTCATAGTTTATGACTTGTAAAATAGGTCTGCCGAAAAAAATCCATGAAAATAAACACAGTAGTGATTTAAGACTAACTTTCTGATGCCAAATCTCATTTACAGCCAGTTTACGCCCCACCCTCATTTAGGGTCCAGAATCGGCAGCGTGTTTGACACGTGATCGACAATTCATTGGCTTACGTCATAACGCGTCATCTACAGAATTTAGTTCATTAGTCCGTTCTTTAGATGACGTCATATTTTGGCGATGTAAAAGGGGCGTTCCCAGGACAATTAGATATTTACTAATTACCCCAAAATTCATTGATTTCATGAGATATGACTGCCAAATTCTTTTTTCTCAGGAAAAATTACGTATAGAGAGTCGAATTGTGAAAATTAGGCCATCTAGATGCTGTAGTTCCTTAAAAGAATGAGGCAAGTGTTAAAGATACATTGTCACTCCCTGCTTACAAATTAGTAATACTTAGCGATGGTGATATGACTTAGCCAAATACGGCTGACTTACCTCAGTCATGTATTTCAACTTAATACAGTATGTCCAATGCGCGAGATGTTTCATCCCCCTCCCCCTCCCCCAGGATGTTATGTATAATACATGTTAATAACTTCCGTGATGTTCCCTTCTCCGCCAGATAACATCTTAATTCATACAGTATGTTTTCCATGCAGTTATCGTGGTGGCAAGGCTAGGTGCCAGTGCCATCTTACCATGTGCCGCTCAAACGCAGTTAAACGATGTAGCATCGCTGTCATGGATCAAGACTTCTCATTCTTCCAACATAGAGTTATTCACTAAATTTGAAGAAGGTGACACAGTATTTCCGCGACCAGACAAATACAGTGTGTCCTACTCCTACCAACTTGAAATATTGAATGTCAATGCCTCAGATGCCGGATTATACAGGTGTGATTATCGTATATCAGCATCAGTCACTTCCAGAACTTTTCAGCTGTTTGTACCGGGTGAGAAAATTACAATTATAGTAGTAATATCACGTTGCATCAAATAATCAAATAGAAGTTAAAGCAATGGGTTAAAGTGCATGTTTGGACAAAAAAGTAGAGAAGAGTCGGTGCACTAATTAAACTAATATTTATATGCAAACCCAAAACAGTATAGGTGTTAACAAATTCCGTTCAGATTCTGTCATGGCCATTGACTTTAATAAACTGGCTGCGATGGAACTAAGACACGCTCTACACTGATTGAATAACATTTCGTTGTACCATCAAAACCAGCATTAACGATAGCGTTACTCTTTAATAATGAAACGCATTTGGTTAAAAATGCAGGTTGATCAGAGCATAGGGTCCATGATCAGAGCTATCCTTTATCTTGTAATATGTTGCCATGTAACTATTATTGTTATTCTCACAGAGGTGTACATTGACGATTGCATTGATGTTGTCGAGAGCACATGTTGGGTAGATGGGTTGTCCAACCGTCGTCTCACCTGCAAGTTCTTTGGGTTTCCCGCCAATTTCACTGTATCCTGGCGACGTTCGCAAGGCGACAGAGCGGTCCTGGTCGAACAAGTTTTCAGCAACAGTAGCGGAGAACTGGTAGCAAATTACAACAAGGAAACAGGAGGCACTTCCCTGGTTTGCAGGATCACTGACGACAATTGGGGAACTTCTAGCAGATTTGATCCTTTCGAGCAGGCTGTTCGAATCTATGTCCCTGGTAATCCACAGTCCAAGTATCGTAATATCTCACTTTAGGCCTAGGGACGGACCCGTTTTATAAATCAGTAGCGCTATAATATATCAGGTCAAGACTTACGGCATATTTTTAATTTCATATTTTTGCTAATTGTTAATTAATGTTCAATTAATGTGCAAGCTTTGCAACGTTGAACATCTATATTTGTGATAATGATCAAATAATGCATCTTAATCCCCTTTACCACGTTGTCAAAAAGTGAGAAGTAGAGCGTTTTCCGGCACTCGTCCCACGGCATACTTGTCATTCTGAAGTATTGTTCTCTGTTGAATACTGAATACATTCCGAGTCATTATCATCCTCTCAAAAGGTGTTGTATATGGGATTTGTATTATATGTAAAAATGGATGTACACAAGCTGCATTGATGTCCAGTGCCCTCAATTGATCAATTCTGTATGCTTTGAATCGCACTGTACAATCCAATATTAATTGGAATCATTAGATTGTTTTGGATTGTATTGAAGTTAAAAACAATAAAGGAAAACGAATGAAATCACTCCGGTGGCATATTCACTACTATGAAATTCCCATAATTATTTACTGCTATTGTATGTCATTATTTGTTTATCAACTTTGCAATATCTAATCACAGAAATCTTCATTGAAGAGTGCCCAAACAACACTGCATCGTGTTCACTAGATGCAACCAGCATCAGCTCACTAACATGTAGGCCTCAGTTCTCTGGATATCCCTCCACTGGTTACGTCGTATGGATAGAACTTACAACTACTAGTGACCAAACGATTTTAGCACAAAGTAGTTCTGTCAGAGAACTTGTCGTTAACCATAAAACGTGTAGTAATGTTGAAAGAAACATTACTCTAGTGTGCAGAGCAACATACATCAGTAGAGGACGCTCCAACGATATAGAGAAATCCGTCGTTCTGTTTGACCTAGGTAAGCTATGTTTGATCGTTATTATAACCATTTTTCTAATCGTAAATACCATTTGTCCAGGAACAATAATTAACCATAATGTAAAACAAATCGTATTCTGTCTGAATAGTTTGAAAACGCCATCCCTGTTTGATGTCCTTAATGAATAATGTGTCAACCCCGTAGACTACGATCATAAGCTGGCGCTCACTTGCGCGAACTTCTGACATAGTATTTTCATTGGCGGAAAAACGCAAAATATATTGGTTAAATGTATTTAATGTATTTGTAAAATGATAGAGGCGGACATTATAATGACTACAGAATCGTCATCACTTTGCTCTTTCCTAATCGATCATAGTTTTGTTTTATTGTTCAAATAAAGTTGCAATGCTGTAACGTAGTGTAAACGTATGTGTAGGTAATTTGTTTTAACATGTTTATTGCGCCGTATCTATTCGTCATAATGCATTTCCCATCATGAACCAAACATGTCATTTGTTATTTGACAATTGGACTAATACAATGAGTAACATGAACATTTAATTAATGACAGTGCATGTATGGTATGTAAACTACTACACTACGATTCTCTTTCATTTTCCATATACAGATATAAAAGGTTCTGCAGAAAATACAGACGACACTCGCTTACTTATCATGGGAGTCATTATTGCCTTACTGATAATCATTATCATCATTCTCGCCATTGTCATCACCATCTACCGGAAAAGAGGTGGGCATTATTTTAATACTTAACTTCGCAATATCTTAGTAATAATATTACTTTTAAATATTTTCAAGTGGATTATTTCACATGTCATTGAATATTTGTGACAGGTCTATCAGGTTTATCTTTCCTGATTCTGATATAAAGGCATTTGGTTTAGTATAATATAATTAGTACAGATTCAACCAAAATATGAAGAGTGGTAAACGATATTAAAATAACCGTGAGGTTCTTTATCTACTTATATAATGTTGGCGCCACCTCACATTAAACTATGAAGCATTCATCTGTAATATGTATATACTTGTAATATGCCTTGAGATACTCTAGTTGAGACTATAAGCTCTGAGGTTACTTAAATAGTAAGTGTAGTAATATTGAAGTTACCTTAAGGCCCATAGATTCAACGGGTGCCTCGAATAAAGATATGGTATATTTGTTAGGGGACCACCAGGCAAAGAACTACACATTATTATATGTTTTGGTACCGTTTTGTGATATCAAATAGATACCCCACATTTTGCAAAGGGTTGTGTAATTCATAAACAAAGCAATTAATTTCCACCACTTACGGAACCACTGCTATTTCCTGGTTCCATACGGGTCAACCATTTGCGAGTGCGCCAATGCTATTCACGCGTACGTTTGTAGACAATATATTCCCGGGCGATTCGTTCGCTCTGCACACATCGCAATTCACCGCACACATCGCAGTCTTCGCAATTCAGACCGCATGAACGCATGCTTTATAATGGTGATGCGTTTCCAATTATATATTTTTTCTGGAAACATATTTTTGTGAACTTGTTGATGGAATGGAATACTAAAGATGTTACCTTTCTTGAATAAGAATATTATTTTTGGGTGGTGGTACCCTTTAAATCCCTCCTCTAAAATTGTTCTTCTTTATTTGAAGAAAGAAGTCGCAGAACGTACTCATCTTTCTTGCTATCTAAGTGATTCATAGCATGGTCCATGAATTATCCTAGGGAATGCAATAGCAAGGTATCCTTTATCATTGACCCTATCCTTACCATCATTTTCCTTGACATTTTTTTTTTTTGTAATCGTCCTTTAGGATTGTGATATCGATCTCAAATTTACCGCTTCTGTAATACACTTCTGTTCCGTGCCGACAACTCAGCAGATTAACCACTAATCCTTTGGCATTTCACTTTCCATCGCGCGATTAGTGCCCGTGAATAGACGAGCTGTGCATACGTGAATCAATCGGTACATTACATGCAAAATGGCGATATCTCTGTCTATTTGCCCGAGGGAAAATAGAAAAACAAAATCTTTTCCCTAGGCCAACTAGTAAAACTACGTCATGCAAAATGCTCTTAATTAATCTATTCTGGGTAATTTGACGATCAGTGAACTTATTTTAGATGAGAGATATAATTTTTACCTGTCCACGAAATGTAGGAGGGAAGCAGGCAGAGTATACATTGATATAACTAATATGTAATATTGTCTGGATTATTTAGAAGAAGACACAATTATATCAAACACATGTTTACTTGCATTACAGTCATGATAATATTATTTTGTATTTATATTTATTTACGACAGGAACCCGCACTGGGGTAAGTGTTATTAAACTAAATCGTGTAAGTATGTTAGCCTGGTTTCATGTTTGACAGGTTTTGTATTCAACCAGTTTGATACTAATTTAGAGGTAATGGAAAACTAAGTGTAGTATTTGGAAGAGCATGTGATATTTAAGAATAAAACTAACTCTATTTGATCAATATCGGTTCAGAAACAGCTGAAATATCAATCAATATATCGGATTGGAAAAATATGGGGCCCAAATGTATTCGAAAATTATGGACAAATATGTATATAATGCCTTCACTATTTTGAAAATATACCAAAGAGGTTTTCGAATAGTTGTTGATCTCTCAATTGAATTAACAAAACATCACATTCACAACTTTTATAAGCAATGGTGAAAACAAATATGTTTGTGGACAGCGCCCTCTTGGGTTTTTTCGGGCATTATGGAGTTGTAAATACGAGTTTATAATGATGGTACAGGTTTTTAATGTTTTTGGGGCCCTAAAATTCAGATTGGCCAGAACTGTACTATCCATTTAAGTAACGATTCGCGTTATACGTTTATATTTTTAAAAGAAGTTTATATCAAAGCAATTGTATTTTGAGATTATATTATAACAACACATTTAAAGGGATAGTTGAGTTTTGGTAATAGAGAGAACAGTTTGGGTAAAACTCCACTTTAGTAACTAAAACATGCATCATTACATTACAAACTACTAGTTATAGCTCCACCATGCTTAACCATTGCCGTGAAAATTTGCATGCATGATAAGTGAAGTATAGAGAATACAATGGTAATTTTAATTTGTTTAAAGATTCATTTATTTGCATATTTATGGTAATTTATGCAAATAAGGTCATACAATTCATATTTTTACCTATACATCATATTCTTCATAATTAAAAATTGGTTTTCACTACATATATTCTTTAGAGCATTTGGAATGCTAATACGACAACAACTTTTGAAAGAGTCAGGTTCTTCCTTATGTTTTCTATTGTTTTTACAATTTCTTATGTATTTCTATGTTTTTGTTTACTTATGTATTTTACTGTTTTTGTTATTTTATAACTATAACTATAAGTATATGATATACCTCTTTTTACGAAAACTGATGTTTCCATATGTTTTGTAGTATACACAAATCACGAAATTGAGCGATTTTCAGGCTGACATGCATAGACAAAAGGTCACGTGACTTTGTAACGGTAGGTCCGATTTTCATTTGTTTTTATTTTAAAATATATATGCGCAAGACCCAAACAAAAAAAGTCACCAAGCAGCGGCGCGTCATCTTACCACGTTTTGGAGCAATCGAAAAAATCGCGGAGGAGGGGGGGGGGGCGGCTTTATTGGAATAAGTTTTTACCACATAAACCTCAATTACAAAATCAATTTGTTTGTCAAATCGAATTGATTTCTATAACGTTCGCAATACTGCTCTATGGCTTTAAAACCCTCTCATTTGAGTGGAAGTTGACTAGCCATTGGCAATTGTCAATTATTGGAAGTATGGTACTTGTCTCTCTTAATCCTATTCATTTCACATGCAAATTTAAACATAATTTCTTGTATTTATACAAAGAGGTTACGAAATCGATCACGATATAAATTCGTTCTCTTTGTAGGGCCGAGGATATCCAAGGGAAGACACTGAGACAGCCGAGGAAGAGCATCCCATGGTAAACATGGACCCAGAACCCGGTGCACGTACTCCACAAGTCACAGCTAGAGGAGACGAACCGAGTGTTGAGGAACACGTACGTACATTTTTTATTATGCTTGGTCATGTTGGTTAACCAAATATTTACGGGTGATTCACGACAATACCTTTTATTTTATAGAAACTCACACAATTTCATTGAGCATGCTGCATAGTGCACATCAAGTACGAAACACAAGCACACCGTACAAAATGTTTCATTTTCAGCTAGCTTGGGTATGAATCATTTAGTAAAATGAAATGTTCTTGATAATTATGCGTACTCTCTGTTAGGACATTAAGAACCCATCACTTGATCAATTACTCAATGTTACCCTGTTTTCTCATTCTCCTCTTCTGTTTCTCATTGTTTTCTTTTTGTCGTTCTTTTAGATGTTTTTATCATATTGTACAGTATATTTGTAACCATTGTCAGAGCAACGTGCCAATTGATTTTCCCCTTTTTGTGGGACGAATTAAAATGAAATAAAATGCAATGAAATCTTCTCCTGCAATATGAATATTAAAAATTATTCGCAAACATGCGTTTACTTATCAACCTGTATAAGTATTATAATCTGCAATGGTATGATAATAAGGAAATATATACCTTCCACTGAAACCGACAATGGGCCAGACAAATTCCACAGTTGTGAAAGGATGTTAACGGATTTAAGCCATTACTTACGACATGTCAGATCCAATATTTAATATGTTGAATGTTGTCTTTGAATATGCTAGGTCGTGTATTAATTGTCCCCATAATCATGAGTATAAGAATATTTAGGCATTATATAAATATATACTATACAAATTCTGTTTCCACGCAGGACCAAGGATATACTAGGAAGGACATAAAGACAGACGAGGAAGGACAGCCCATGGTAAATCTCCACCCCATAATTTAATAATATAATATACTCGATTTATATAGCGCCCAATTTGATTGATAACCATCTCAAAGCGCTTTACATAATAATATTACCCCACTCATAGGATACAATACAAACCAGCACACATTGTGCGCGCCATCTTCACTCCCTGGGAGCATTGCTTCCAAGCGGCTCATGGGCTTTGAGAAGATCCTTCACATATAGGCTTTCACCTCCTACCGGGTACCCATTTATACACCTGGGTAGAGAGAGAAGGAATTGTGGATAAATTGTCTTGCTGAAGGACAAAGGCAGTGGGCAGGGTTCGAACTCGGGATCTCATGGTTGGGAGTACTTAACATGTCAAAGGCGGGGGGTGAATCAGAACTCGATGGAAGAGGGTACTCTAGAGACTACATGTATCATCATACTGTAGCCCAAGACCAATCATGGCCGAGATCGAGATCACTACAGAGACCCCACTGCTTAAAGGGTACCACCACCTACAAATTATATTCTTACTAATCAAAGATAACATCTTTAGTAGTTTATTCCATCAACAAGTTCAGATAAATATGTTTCCAGAAAAAATATATAATTGGAAAACGCATCACCATACTACAACATAATCGTATGGGTTCCCTTGAACGAAGACTACCTTTGTGCAGAGCGAACGTGCAGAGCGCATCGTGGATATACGAATCGTCCGGGATTCATTGTCCCCAAACGTACGCGTGAATAGGATCGGCGCACTCGCAAATGTTTGGCGAGTATGGAACCAGGAAATAGCAGTGGTTCCGTAAGCGGTGGTAATAAATCGCATTGTTCATGAATTCTACAACCCTTTACAAAATGTTGGGTATATATTTGTTATCACAAAAGGGTACCAAAACGTATATTTATGACTTTGCCTGGTGGTCCCCTTTAAGTTGTGTAGTTGGGTAAAGCACCCCCGCCCCCCCCCCCCCCCCCCCGCCACCTCTGCGATTTTTCTGATTTATCTTGAACGAGTGAAGATGACGCGCCGTCGCTTCCTGAATGTTTTCTTTCGATTCTTGCGCATCTTGTAAGTCCAATATAAATGCGAGAAGCATGCCCGAAAATTGCTAATTATCGTGCTTTGTGTGCATATGTCACTAAAATATATTTGAGCAAATCGCTAATCCTTATTAAGTACAGGTTCAGAATATCGATTTGGCAACAATTTTTTAGTGAGGTAGATAAAATATCGTTTCCAGAAAACACCACAATTACAAGCTAATAACTCTAACTCCACTTTGCCCGAAAGGTAGAACAAATAACAATCTGCTAAGTGAGGAGATCCATCATAACAAACGGCCGTTAAAATGCATGAGGGAGCTTTCTAAAAACATATTGTTTTTAGGCTATTTCTATGACAAATTGTGAATTACTTAGTTCACTTACTTTTTTCATTACCTCACAAACTGTACTATTCCTTTAAAATATTATACTTTAAATGACATGCGTGCTCATTTTCGCGTTAATTTCGCGTTTCACGGCCGAGATTTTACGGCTGGGAGCCATAATGCCCCCAGCCGTAGAAAAACCTTAAAGTGATGCCTGTAAAGTGTCAGATATTGCACAAAATGACATTTGAGACTTCAATCCTATATCAATATCATTGTAGAATACAATTGAAAGATTTGTGAAAGTTTGAAAGAAAACGAACACTGTTTACCTAGTGAAAAAAAAAGAATATTGAGTTCATATTTTATCACCGAATACTGATGGTCTGCCATACATTTGTCGCAGTAATGAATGATCCGTTTGAGATATTCGCACCCGTGTATTTTTGCACACGTAGTAGGCCTACATAATTCATGGAATTTGAACTCGCTCGGCTCAAAGTTCAATCTCCGGAATGTTCTCACGCATGCTGCATGCGGACGTTCTCAGCTAAGACAATTGTACTTTTTTTCAATTGCGTTGATTAACGCTTTAGAAATAATGATTTTCAATGATAATTATCTTCATACTAAAGGGACATTTGAAAAAAAATCAAACCCTATTTTATTCTTCTCTTACCATAAGCTAAACAACACGGTAGAAGAGAAACGAGGAAGCTCCAAGTAATTTTCGTGGATTTGGACACTTTACAGGTATGACTTTAAGTAGCCCGGCGTTTTTTAACCTATACATCTTATTCTTCATAATTAAAAATTGGTTTTCACTACATATATTCTTTAGAGCATTTGGAATGCTAATACGACAAAAACTTTTGAAAGAGTCAGGTTCTTCCTTATGTTTTCTATTGTTTTTACAATTTCTTATGTATTTCTATGTTTCTTTTTACTTATGTATTTTACTGTTTTTGTTATTTTATTTCTAACTATAAGTATATGATATACCTCTTTTTACGAAAACTGATGTTTCCATATGTTTTGTACACAAATCACGAAATTGAGCGATTTTCAGGCTGACATGCATAGACAAAAGGTCACGTGACTTTGTAACGGTAGGTCCGATTTTCAATTTTTTTTATTTTAAAATATATATGCGCAAGACCCCCCAAAAAAAAGGCACCAAGCAGCGGCGCGTCATCTTACTGCGTTTTGGAGCAATCGAAAAAATCGCGGAGAGGGGGGGGGGGGGGGGGGGGGGGGGCGGCTTTATTGGAATAAGTTTTTACCACATAAACCTCAATTACAAAATCAATTTGTTTGTCCAATCGAATTGATTTCTATAACGTTCGCAATACTGCTCTATGGCTTTAAAACCCTCTCATTTGAGTGGAAGTTGACTAGCCATTGGCAATTGTCAATTATTGGAAGTATGGTACTTGTCTCTCTTAATCCTATTCATTTCACATGCAAATTTAAACATAATTTCTTGTATTTATACAAAGAGGTTACGAAATCGATCACGATATAAATTCGTTCTCTTTGTAGGGTCGAGGATATCCGAGGAAAGACACTGAGACAGCCGAGGAAGAGCATCCCATGGTAAACATGGACCCAGAACCCGGTGCACGTACTCCACAAGTCACAGCTAGAGGAGACGAACCGAGTGTTGAGGAACACGTACGTACATTTTTTTATTATGCTTGGTCATGTTGGTTAACCAAATATTTACGGGTGATTCACGACAATACCTTTTATTTTACAGAAACTCACACAATTTCATTGAGCATGCTGCATAGTGCACATCAAGTACGAAACACAAGCACACCGTACAAAATGTTTCATTTTCAGCTAGCTTGGGTATGAATCATTTAGTAAAATGAAATGTTCTTGATAATTATGCGTACTCTCAGTTAGGACATTAAGAACCCATCACTTGATCAATAACTCAATGTTACCCTGTTTTCTCATTCTCCTCTTCTGTTTCTCATTGTTTTCTTTTTGTCGTTCTTTTAGATGTTTTTATCATATTGTACAGTATATTTGTAACCATTGTCAGAGCAACGTGCCAAATTGATTTTCCCCTTTTTGTGGGACGAATTAAAATGAAATAAAATGCAATGAAATCTTCTCCTGCAATATGAATATTAACAATTATTCGCAAACATGCGTTTACTTATCAACCTGTATAAGTATTATAATCTGCAATGGTATGATAATAAGGAAATATATACCTTCCACTGAAACCGACAATGGGCCAGACAAATTCCACAGTTGTGAAAGGATGTTAACGGATTTAAGCCATTACTTACGACATGTCAGATCCAATATTTAATATGTTGAAAGTTGTCTTTGAATATGCTAGGTCGTGTATTAATTGTCCCCATAATCATGAGTATAAGAATATTTAGGCATTATATAAATATATACAATACAAATTCTGTTTCCACGCAGGACCAAGGATATAC
Source organism: Echinarachnius parma (assembly GCA_037951105.1). Lineage (NCBI taxonomy): Eukaryota > Metazoa > Echinodermata > Echinoidea > Clypeasteroida > Echinarachniidae > Echinarachnius > Echinarachnius parma. The sequence continues at coordinate 105,492 of JBAMJV010002730.1, read as the reverse complement.
TAGGAAGGACATAAAGACAGACGAGGAAGGACAGCCCATGGTAAATCTCCACCCATAATTTAATAATATAATATACTCGATTTATATAGCGCCCAATTTGATTGATAACCATCTCTAAGCGCTTTACAATAATAATATTACCCCCACTCATAGGATACAATACAAACCAGCACACATTGTGCGCGCCATCTTCACTCCCTGGGGAGCATCCCTTCCAAGCGGCTCATGGGCTTTGAGAAGATCCTTCACATATAGGCTTTCACCTCCTACCGGGTACCCATTTATACACCTGGGTAGAGAGAAGGAATTGTGGATAAATTGTCTTGCTGAAGGACAAAGGCAGTGGGCAGGGTTCGAACTCGGGATCTCATGGTTGGGAGTACTTAACATGTCAAAGGCGGGGTGAATCAGAACTCGATGGAAGAGGGGTACTCTAGAGACTACATGTATCATCATACTGTAGCCCAAGACCAATCATGGCCGAGATCGAGATCACTACAGAGACCCCACTGCTTAAAGGGTACCACCACCCACAAATTATATTCTTACTAATCAAAGATAACATCTTTAGTAGTTTATTCCATCAACAAGTTCAGATAAATATGTTTCCAGAAAAAATATATAATTGGAAAACGCATCACCATACTACAACATAATCGTATGGGTTCCCTTGAACGAAGACTACCTTTGTGCAGAGCGAACGTGCAGAGCGCATCGTGGATATACGAATCGTCCGGGATTCATTGTCCCCAAACGTACGCGTGAATAGGATCGGCGCACTCGCAAATGTTTGGCGAGTATGTAACCAGGAAATAGCAGTGGTTCCGTAAGCGGTGGTAATAAATCGCATTGTTCATGAATTCTACAACCCTTTACAAAATGTTGGGTATATATTTGTTATCACAAAAGGGTACCAAAACGTATATTTATGACTTTGCCTGGTGGTCCCCTTTAAGTTGTGTAGTTGGGTAAAGCACCCCCGCCCCCCCCCCCCCCCCCGCCACCTCTGCGATTTTTCTGATTTATCTTGAACGAGTGAAGATGACGCGCCGTCGCTTCCTGAATGTTTTCTTTCGATTCTTGCGCATCTTGTAAGTCCAATATAAATGCGAGAAGCATGCCCGAAAATTGCTAATTATCGTGCTTTGTGTGCATATGTCACTAAAATATATTTGAGCAAATCGCTAATCCGTATTAAGTACAGGTTCAGAATATCGATTTGGCAACAATTTTTTAGTGACGTAGATAAAATATCGTTTCCAGAAAACACCACAATTACAAGCTAATAACTCTAACTCCACTTTGCCCGAAAGGTAGAACAAATAACAATCTGCTAAGTGAGGAGATCCATCATAACAAACGGCCGTTAAAATGCAAGAGGGAGCTTTCTAAAAACATATTGTTTTTAGGCTATTTCTATGACAAATTGTGAATTACTTAGTTCACTTACTTTTTTCATTACCTCACAAACTGTACTATTCCTTTCAAATATTACACTTTAAATGACATGCGTGCTCATTTTCGCGTTAATTTCGCGTTTCACGGCCGAGATTTTACGGCTGGGAGCCATAATGTCCCCAGCCGTAGAAAAACCTTAAGTAGCCCGGCGTTTTAGGATAATAAATTATCTTTTTCAATAGTTAAAGGGATAGTTGAGTGTTGGTCAATTTAGTAACCAAAACTTGCACCATTACGGTAAAAGGTAATCGTTATAACTTTAACATGCTCGAAAAGTATACACAGTTAACACAGATAAATGTAAGGGAGCCTCAAAAGTGACCCATTTTGAAACGCTCTGATTTCAAGGCACAACTGAGTCACTATTCATGCGTTTTCAATTGAATTCTTCTCATTCATGACCAACTCATTCAAGTCGCATTACATCCTCTACACAATGGTAAAAGATACTGACATCAAATCAGAGCGTTTTTAAATGGATCACTTTTGAGGCTCCCCCACATTCATCTCCCTGCAGCCGCCCTTTAACAAAATCATTATAAATTTCACAATTTCATACAGAAAAGTTGTTGGGCTTTCCGTTGATATCAATTTAAATCATGAATATTTTACTTGAAATTCTAACAAATCCTCCCAAAAGCTCGAAAAAGGATGCAACGCTCTGATTTGTTGTCGACTCCATATGTTTTGTCTGATTTCACACTCGACCCATCTCCATATTCCGGTTCGCTGCGCACAACCTATTTGCATAATCCTTACGACTAGTATGCTATCGTAATGAAGAGCTAATTTCCATTAAAATGGTACCGACTTCAATTATTTTAATAAATGGAAAGGTTGGCAATATTCAATAGAAAGAGAACTTTTGAAAAACTGGTCAGCACAGTCATGCACTCGTAAATCAAATGCATTGAGCCGTTTTGCAACATTTCACTTCCTGCCTCCCCCTATTCTCTGGGCGAATGCAATCGGCATAATTGCATAATCACTACACATAATGCACCGTTTGAAAGGTATATAATGAGGCTTTACTGTGACACCGATTTCGAATATGCAAATTTAAAAATACGAGATATAATTATCAATCAAACTTGAGTTTCTGAACTTTTTTTTAGATAGGAAATTCGCCCTTAAGATTAACTGTATCTGTGAAAGCGTGTTATGATTTGATATATTTTTCACGAAGAAAACAAATAATTGACGCACTAATAAATATGCACCCAAACTCACACATCAATATTGTATTAAGTGTCATACAGCATAAAACATATGGCGCATGTACGATCCAACAACATGGCCTACAGCCAATAATGAATCCCGAGGGAGCGAAGCGAACGAGGGCTTGGGCAGAGCCAGAGGGGGAGGGTTTTTTAGGGGAAGGGGGGGGGGGCTGTTTTTTCGGGGGGGGGGGGGCAAAATTGCGTTTTGCCCCCCCCCCCCCCCCCCCCTCCCACCTATGGTGAAGAGAAACTTCTTTAATTGTCGGTTTCTCTAGTTTTTCTGAGTGCTCATTTATTGTCATTACTTTGTCACAGATTCCGGAGCCAACAGGAAAAAAGCTAAGAGAATCGCATGTCAGCGAGTGGAAGCTGAAAGCTGATGTAACTCTCTCCACTGCTAATACCATGAACTGCATTTCTGCAACCCCAGACGGTAGGATGGCTGCAGGATGTTTTCAAGGAGAGCGTGGTATCGAGATATACTCTGCTGACGGGCAGCTGCAGAGAGTGCTCAGGGGAATAAAAGTCCAAGGGATAGCCTTCTTGTCTGATGGCCGCTGTGCTATACGCGACACAGGTAATACTGACAAGTTTGAACTCAATGTATCCCTGTACACACAAGAGTGGGAGAAGGTTGATGCAAGGTTTGAGACTCTGAGTTGGGATGAAGGTGGGTATGGTAATCTCACTGTAGACAGAGGTGATCACATATACGTAGGTTACAAGAAAGCCAAGAAGATCCAGGTATTCACTCCAGCAGGTGGGAAGGCAGTCAGGGAGATAACATGTGATGGGTTTGAACCAAATCAGATTTTTGCGAGTGAGTTGAGTAACATGATGATGGTATATACTAACAATAATGTTTCAAGTATGATGGATACATCAGGAGATCGCTTAATCGAACGCAAAAGTATAATGAAATCTGAAGATCGTAATGTCTACCCTGCTGTATGCAAGGATAACACAATCCTAATAGCCACTGTGAACAAGGAAAGGGATAGAGTTTCCGTCGAACGTTACACACATGAGTTGACGCACGTGACGACTCTCATCACTGATCACATGATAAAGAAAAGCAAGAGGAGTTGGTATTACCTCCAAGAGTTCACATCCGGGGAGATAGCCTTCTGTACCACTGACAGGCTTTACATATTTTCTAATTCAGTAACACCGGTCGGTGTTTGAATAGGACTTTAACAATTCCTCTAGTAGACCGTAATGGGCCGTCAGTAATTCTATTCCCACTGGCATGAAAATAATTAGCTATGCAAACACACATTATGTCTTTGTTGCAAAAACACATTCCATTCCCTATGAAATAAATATGTCAGAAGTTTCGAAAATTGTATTATTCTTTTCACTATGTTAGTATCCGTTACAGTACTTTTGGAATGTATGTAACGTATAACGGATTCAACATTGTTGACAATTTATTTTCGTATAAAGTTATATTCATTATTATCATCATTATAATTGAAAATTGTACATAAGTAACAAAAATGAATGGTGACATTGACTAAAAATACCGCGATGCTGATTAGACAACAGACCCTGGTAAGACCTTTATAATCAGCTACATTTACAATGAACACCTCTTTAAGGGAGTTAAATTTATGTTGTAATTTCTTTAGCGCTAGGTGCACATCGCGAAGGTTAACGGTGCATCTTACCATAGACATGCTATTATGTCTATGATCTTACGTACCCCTACAGAAATGTATGCGTAAGCTTGCGGCTTTCTAGTCACTAGCTAGCCGCAATAAATTAGCGATCTCTGCCCGAATTAAGCTTGCGGAAATGTATAAGCACGCTTAAAATATGCTGCACGCTTACAATTTCATCAGAGATCGCCTATTAATAAGCCTGCGGCTAGCTAGTCACTACCTAGCGCAAGCTAGCCGCAAGCTGGTCGCTGACATGTGGCACGCTTAAGATTTCTGTAGGGGTAAAGCCTGTACAGATTTGAAGACGATCAACTATTAATATGTAACGGACATCTCCACATTCAGTTATTCAGTCACTTGCTTCTACACAACCAAATGCGTTGTTAAAACATTACCTCGAGTAAGACTGAGGTTTGCTAGTTTATGCCACGGAATTATAGAAATTCGACTTTCATTATAAATCCGTGCTTTTTTAAATTATAATGTTGGTTTCTTCAACTTCGTCAGACTGTCCCGGACTCTGAGAGTAAAATATGGGAATCTGCTGTACTTATTTTGATATCAATAATTGTCAAAGATCTTGTCTTACGATTGTGATATATGAGGTAATATACTTAGCAGATGATTTAGTTTCAAAGGATGTTAATGAATGAATAATAAAGTATCACCATCTCCAGATTATACCGACAGACATATTCCACACATGGTGTTGACAATATTGTTAATATGTTTACATATATTGCGCTTGCATAAATAGCAATTTCAAATAGTATAATGACAGGTACGTACCTTGCTTATAACGAATGTTAAATTTATACCGCAATAGAAGACATGCATTTTCCATACTAGTGATTGGGACATTAATTTGTACATATGTCATGGACTACTGGATAAAGAACATTACTTCCCATACGATGTTGAAAGGAATAATTGTACCGCGTTCATCAACTTATAAATGTGCCTACATATAAATGTATATAAAGTTATTTAGCTGGTCTGGTTGTTTTGGGATAATGATATGATGACGATTATGCTGTTTTCATGATACATGCCGTATAAATAAAGTTTATTATCCTAGAATATGTAGCGCTTTTGGTTGATGTTGGATAATTATAATGCTGTAGTTAAGTAGTGCATATGTATGAAAGTGTCATTTTGTTTAGATACTAGAATATATTGGGCTTTTGGTTTTCCGTATGGTGTAACTTTGTTGTTATTCTTATCGTTGCTTGACGCGTAGATAATACAGTACTTAAACAGTGTGTTTGTGTGGGAATCGTGTAGAGTATACGAGAAATATCGTACTTGGGTTGATTCCAGTAAGCTTTTTAATGATATTGATTAGAGGGGTACTAGTTTAGATTTTGTTGTGACGGTGATTCAAGTAAAATTTGTGTTTGTGTGTATAAGTATTATGTGAAAAACACATGATTTTTTAATATAAAAATACGCTTTGTTTGATCAAAATCAGTTCATAAACAGCTACATCTATACAATTATGCCGGGAATAAATGTCGACACTAATTGAGAAGAGTATTTATTAAAGGGGACAACCACCCAAAATAACATTCTTATAAATGAAAGGTAACATCTTTTGCAGTCCTAGTTGTAATTCATATTTCACCAACATGTTCAGAAAAATATATTTCCAGAAAAACTATAGATAATTGGAAAACGCCTTTCCATCCAAATGCGTGCGTTCATAGGTCTGTATACGAAGCCCAGCTTTGTCCAGGGCGAAAAAATCGTCCGGGATTCGTTTGTATTCAATTGTACACGTAAATACAATTGGCGCACTCTAAAATAATGATGTTTCCGTAAGTGAGGTTAATTAAGTGTATTATTTATGAATTACACAACCCTTTTCAAGTGTTGAACATGTATTTAATATCACACAACGGTACAAAAACGGTACTACTAAAGTTACTTGTTGTTCTTTGCCTGGTGGTCCCCTTTAAGCTTAAAATGTTTTGTAAATATGACAAAGCTTGCTTTCAAATTGTTTATGATAATCTCTGTATTCCTTGTACAGTGATATGAACTATCCATGTTTTGTTGCGTCCCAGTCTCGGCGCTACGTAGCGCGGCGCCTGTTGCGTCCTATATTGTTAAAAGACACGTATGCAGTCGATTGTGTACATAATCCAGGGATGTCACGATTTGATTCTAAATTGTAAGTAAAATGAAATAAAATTAAAGATATGCATATAGACGCGCTTGTATACATGTGTATGTTGGTATCTTCTAAAAGAGTAAACTATTATAAGGAAGAATACGTCGGCAGGGGTATTAGTGTTTAATTGTCATGTAGAGCAGTGTTTGCATTATATATAAATTTCCTCATACTGAATTCAGAATTACATTTATACAGAAAGTTTGTATGTTTTGTGGTTAAATGTTTCTCGTAATTGGAAGATCCAATATAGAGCTCGCTTCCAAAAGGCGCTAAATCCACTTTCCAAAAAAATTGAGTTAACGATATATCTACATCAATACTCTACGTAGCTATCTAGGAATCCACATTTTACCCCAAATAACTCACTCAAAATCAAAATATAGAAAGTTAAATATTCATATTCCCATAGGCACGTGATGAAACGAATTAGAGCCGTAAACGGACATAGTTATCTAGTGATCACCGATATGAATGCTTTGTTTATTTCAATAATTGAATAATTTAGCATAATTTTATAGCTTTAATAAATAATAACGAATTGGGCGCGTTGGTTGTAAACAAATATAGAGACGTTTAGGCCTATTTTAGATGGCATGTCTATCAGAAAGGGTGTGCGAAACCGCCAGTAGTAGGCTTATGTATTAAAGGGGTAGTTTAGTTTTGGTAAGGCTGAACTTTAGTAACCAAACCTGGACAATAACCTTCAAAACTAATAGTAATAACTCCACTATGCTCGAAAAGTATACAAACTTGCAAAATGACTAAGTAAAAAGCATGTTATCATTCAAAAAGAGCCATTTTGATCACGAGAGGGCGCTTTTTTAAAGGCGTCAGTTTCAACCATTTTCCATAGACAATAATGCATGTGATGTTTTATTACCAGACTGATTTTATAGAGAGAACATCAACAATTACTTAAATAACACTTTCGAAATATTTTGAGAAAGTGGAAGCATTTTTTTAATTTTTTGAAAAAACCGTTAATTATTTGGGCCCCAAATAATTATAAGATCAGATACATTTATTGATATTTCAGCCGTTTGTGGGCCGATTTCGACCAAATAAAGTTTATTCTGCCATTAAAATTGCATGTTCTCTCAAATTTGACACTCAGTTTTTAATTACCTCACAAAAAAATTGCGATGTGCAGCGCCCTCTCTACCAAAACTAAACTACCCCTTTAAGTATTTATAATTCGTTGTTTTGTTTAGTGAATGTACAGGCTCCTGTCAATTTCCTGTGTATGCCGCGTGTGCGCGTGCGTGTGTATGGGTGTACAGGCGTGTGCGCATGTGGGTGTGTGTGTGTGTGTGTGTGTGTGTGTATGTGTGTTACCCCCCCCCCCCCCCCCCCCTCCCCCCAAGACAATTACCCAACAAGTTAATTATAAATAATAATCGCCATCCGTCGTGTCGACGAGGATTCGGCATCATCAGCAACGTGTAGGTCAAGGTTGGGGGTGATGTGTTCTGCGGTGGCTGATGAGACCGATCCTTCATCGGCATGGACATGGACGGCCGCATTGTGTTGGTTTGTGTGCCTGCGATGTCGTCTTTCACGCCTCTCCTCTGCATCGGTCGTTCTTTCTCTCTCTGTCGAGAGAGATGGAAAGAGGGAGAGAGATTTGCCACACTTTCCCGAGCTGTATGCCTCCACACAGTTCGGTTTGTCTTGTTGTCCTCCCATGTGTCAAGTTTGATATGGCACTTTTATTAGTTTTGCCTTGAGGGTGTCCTTGTAACGTTTTCTTCTGTGACCCCCAATGAATCGTTTGTCCTATTAGGTAATCGATTATCTGTTATTTATCAAGTGGCCTGTCCAGCGTAGCCAGGCCGTGGGGACTCGATGCAAGTTTACTGAGCTCTGAAGAGGACTTCTGTGTTCGGGATTCGATCTTGCCATCAGATTATCATCAGTGATCTCAGCTTCCTCTGGTAGAATATTGCTCGAGTGTCTTCAAATGTCCAAGGAAATACTTTGCTAGTAAGGTAATGAAGAACTGCACTACTTTGAAAATCGGTTCAGAAGCAGCTACAATTTCCATTAACATGAACACAATAATCAACCTCAAATCTAATGTACATGTAAAACAGCCCGTCGTAATTGTACACTGGATACATAATCAACTTTTGTTTGATCAAAATCGGTTTAGTAACAGATGCAAATTGTAACATATTTGAACATATCCGACTGCAGTAAAAGGTGATTTAAGAAAATAGTTTTGAAATTCTACACACATCTGAAAATTCAAAAAAAAAATAATAATTTTCTTTGTTGATCTCGATTAAAATATATTTTTTAATAAAAAAAGGTTAACAGTTGTTTTTTTTTGTATGGCGCTCTTTTTTGTAACGCTTTGTTATCCATGTAACTGAACTGCTTATGATCTCATACTAATGTACTATTCAAGCATCATCGAATGATAACTGTTAGTTTTAAATTAAAATGTACAAGTTTCAGTACGAAAATTGGACCAAAACATTACTATCCTTTTAAAAGGTTACAGTTTTGGTAAGGCTAAGCTTTACTCACCAAAACCTGCACAATAACACCACAAACTAATAGTTATAAATAACTCCACCATGCTCGAAAGGTATAGAAATTTACAAACGACTTAATAAAAAGCCTGTTATCATTCAAAAAGAGCCATTCAAACTTAAGAGGACGCTGTCTAAACAAACATTGGTTTCAACCTTTTTTCATACAAAATTATGTATGTAATGTTTTATTGAAATAATGATTAAATAGCGAGAACATCAACAACTATTTCAAAACCTATTTTGAACATTTTTTTAAAAGTGTAAGCATTTTTTTTACTTGACAAAAAATAATCGAATATATTTGGGCCTCAGATGTATTAGGATCGGATATATTTAAAGAATATTGACTGGCCTTGAGGGAGACACGGCAAATATTGCCTGAACTAGATTCATATTGCCCGAGTCGAAGACGAGGGCAATATGGATCTAGTGAGGGCAATATTTGTAGTGTAGCCCGAAAGTCCAGTCAATATTGTAATTATTAACTAATCAGACATCTCGAGCGAACATGCAATATATTCATTTAAAGGGTACAAATTGCACAATTCTTACAATTATTGAACGATGTTTAAACTTCAAGTTTTAACCAAAATGCATACATCTTGACTTCATATCCCAGTTTGTAAAGAATCATTACTTAGCTAGCGCGTAACACATTGTTACGTCATAATTAGACACGCGCAAATCATTGATAAACGCGCGTATGAATTTGCGCACTCATGCTGTTAGCGCGCCTTCATCTCGGATAAATATTATTGACCGGCAAATTACACACAAAATCCCATTGACTTTTCTGAGCGGTCAATACGATTTTGTCCATTGGTTTACTGTGTGATCATATTGACCGGCAAATTACACACAAAATCCCATTGACTTTTCTGAGCGGGCAATATGATTTGTTTTCACCCCTAGTTTTGTTGGCCTACTTAACTTGGAGGGCAATATGGTTTTAAAATTGCCGTGCTCAGATGTCTGTTATGGTTAATAATTAAAGAATATTGACTGGCCTTGAGGGAGACACGGCAAATATTGCCTGAACTAGATTCATATTGCCCGAGTCGAAGACGAGGGCAATATGGATCTAGTGAGGGCAATATTTGTAGTGTAGCCCGAAAGTCCAGTCAATATCGTAATTATTAACTACTCAGACATCTCGAGCGAACATGCAATATATTAATTTAAAGGGTACAAATTGCACAATTCTTACAATTATTGAACGATGTTTAAACTTCAAGTTTTAACCAAAATGCATACATCTTGACTAATTCATCCCAGTTTGTAAAGAATCATTACTTAGCCAGCGCGTAACACATTGTTACGTCATAATTAGACACGCGCAAATCATTGATAAACGCGCGTATGAATTTGCGCACTCATGCTGTTAGCGCGCCTTCATCTCGGACAAATATTATTGACCGGCAAATTACACACAAAATCCCATTGACTTTTCTGAGCGGTCAATAAGATTTTGTCCATTGGTTTACTGTGTGATCATATTGACCGGCAAATTACACACAAAATCCCATTGACTTTTCTGAGCGGGCAATATGATTTGTTTTCACCCCTAGTTTGTTGGCCTACTTAACTTGGAGGGCAATATGGTTTTAAAATTGCCCTGCTCAGATGTCTGCTATGGTTAATAATTATTGATATTTCAGCCGTTTCTAAATCGATTATGATCAAATAAAGTTTATTTTGCCAATAAAATTGTATGCTCTTTCAAATTGAACACTCAGTTTGTCATTATCGCACAGAAAAAAAGTGTGCAGCTCACCTGGAGTTCTGTCCATCCATGTCAAGAGGAGTGATAACATTCTCTCCGTTCATACAAAAAGGTGCACGCACAGTCACACACACACACAAACCCATTTACTCACACACACACACAAAGGCATATATATTTCTTAATTAGAATTAACCCAAAGCACGTAAAATCGATGTTGTCCAGTCAAATCTGCTGTGACAATCTGTCTATAGCGACCACCTGCTCATAACGACCACTATCTGGTTCCCACTCACCCCCCCCCCCCCCCCCCCACCCCCTGCGCAATGTGACCATCTGCTTAAAGCTGCGTTTCCACTAGAGCGAATTTCCGCCGCGAACATTCGCACGGACCAAATCAGTGCAATTCATTTATTATTCAGATATATTACTGATATTACATTGCGAATATTCGCAAGAGAATTTTTCAAATCGCTCCTCAGAGCGATTTTTTTCAATAATTTGCTGCGAAAAAAAAAAATTCGCCGCGGAAATTCGCTTTAATGGAAACGCAGCTTTAATGGAAACGCGACCAAGGCATCAACTCGGTCGCATCTGGTCGCTCGAGGCTCCAATTCTAAGCATGTCAATGCATAAAACAAACTGTTAACATTACAATGAACTTTAGACTGATGCTTTATTAACGACACATAGTACTTCGGACTCATAAACAAAGAGTATTCGTGCCCTTTCAGTATGGTAGGTGTACTACACATCGGCACTGTTTTTAATATCGGCACCCCGCGTAATATTTGTTTTTGCGCGTGTTGTAAAAAATCGCGCATGAGATGATGCGCGCTACCCTTAGAAACTGAACTGGTCGAAATATTGAGGAGAAATAATGCGTAGATCGTCCGCTACGAGTAATACAAGTAAATACGATAAATAATACCAACATCGCACAAGAAATGTTCAGTTGCGTGCATTGTCAATGAGGGTTGAGGGGGTGCCGGTATTAAAAACACTTCGAACTCGTGAAGCCAAAAAACAACGCGCGCGTTCGAAGGCGATATCTCGAAATATAATTAATATATCGCAAATCTGATCATCGCATCGGAATCTGCACTATTTTCTCAATATGTGAGTACAATTTCAAGAAATTTGAATGATTTTTAAGTCTTAAACTGTCGGAAATGTTTTAGGGTGCCGTTGCGGGGGTCACTCAATCATACCTGATGCTGATACAGAAATGTATCGAACAAAGGCAATTCATTCAACATCACACCATAATTCGGCATCTAACAAATACTTGAATCGCCGAGGCGGAGTGTTTCTAAAGCATAGTGCCCACTTTGCGATCTGGGCCTAGCGATCTAGAGCGATCTTGCCCGAATAGAAGCGATCCCCTGAGATCTGTGGTTAAGTCGCCAAGTGGGCACCAATGGCCGCACCAGATCGCTGTAACTCGCGTCCGTAAGGGTGGTGTCGGTTGCGGTCGCCGGGGTTTTGACATGTTCAAAAATCTGGCGACCAGATCGGTCTTGATCGCATATTCGGCGATCTGGTGCGGCCATTGGTGCCCACTTTGCGACTTAACACAGATCTCAGTGGATCGCTCCTATTCGGGCAAGATCGCGTAGTGGGCATTGGGCTAGCGATCTTGGAATCACATCAGTTCGCAGTGAGTCAGCCCGATTCTATTGTGCACGCGATCCTTTCAGTGTGACTTCTTCGGGGTCATGCCTTGGCCCCATTTTTTGGAATTTGGAATTTGTTAAATTTGTTGGAATTTGTTGAATGTGCGAGCATGACCAGTCATGGCTAGCCGTTTTAACATTTATTTCCTTTTCTTGATATCAAGAATTACCATTTCTTAACAACAACAAATTATTTCTTGATATCAAGAAAATAATTCTTGATTCTTGCAGGGCGCCTTTGTAAAACAGTTTCGCATAACTGAACATCGAATTCTGATATAAAGAAATAATTTTCTGTTGTTAACCAATGGTAATTATTGATTTCAAGAATTCAATTCTTGATATCAAGAAATCGAATTCTTGATAAAAAATTATCAAGAAATCGAATTCTGGATATCATGAATTCATTTCTTGATATCAAGAATTTAATTATTGTTATATAAAAACAGAATTCTTGATATCAAGGATTAAATTTCTTGGAAATATGAATAATTGTTCAAACGGCTTGCCATTTGTGCGATCCCGCCCGACATGCGATCGAGAACGAAATTTTTGAACATGTCCAAAACCTGGCGACCGCAACCGACACCACCCTTGCGGACGCGAATTACAGCGATCTGGTGCGGCCATTGGTGCCCACTTTGCGACTTAACCACAGATCTCAGGGGATCGCTCCTATTCGGGCAAGATCGGCGCTAGGCGCAGATCGCAAAGTGGGCACTGGGTTTATTTTTAAAAAAATCGCAAAGCACATTATGATGTCAAGACAAGCAAGAGCGAACAATACCTCAATTCTCAACCATGCACGCATGCGTGGAAATAGGGACAATGCATTTCTCAGGGGAAGTCGCCGTGAGATCGCATAGTGGGCACCGAAAAGATTGCGTACGCAATGAGATCGGGCTGACTCGCGGCGAACAGGTGCGATTCACACCGAACCGAGATCGCTAGCATCTCGGGCTAGATCGCAAGCGCAGATCGCCTAGTGGGCACTAGGCTTTACTCTTTCAATGATAATCCGTGCGCTCGTTACGACAAAACAATGCATCGTGACTTTAGTATTATATACAAACTTTACACATGTGCATAAGCGTAGCTGGTTCTCTCATGATGAGTTCAATGAATAACACATTGACACATTTTGCAATTGAAATCCTCCTAAAAACATACCACAAACATTTAATATCTTTTAACAATATAATGCCAATATATAATTTACATTTTAGATGTGGTTATGCATGCAACTAATTGAAGATATGGACACATGCGTGTACAGATGTCAATTAATCAAACATGTGCACAAAGAAGAAGTATGCAACCAGAATTTTAAAATGGCCGCCAACCTGTGCAATGAGACCCCTTGTCTATAGCGACCACATTTCGCCCGTCGCAGTACACAGGTTTGACTATTGTTTCGTTGTCATTGTTTTAAATTGGACTAAAAACGAACTAAACTAAAGAAACACCAAATCATCACAATTTACAATCGTTTTGTAGTTGTCTTTGAAAGGGATAAGGAAGCAGACAAACCATCTCCTAAGCTTTTCCAAAATACTAATTTCAAATGCTACCGAGAAACGGAAAATACAGAAACTAATATTCACCATTATCCAATGAATGGTGGATATTGTACTTTACTTTAGCATCAAGACCCTATTCATTTCGAGTACTCAATTGTTGGGTTTACTACCATATCATGTGTATAATACTTTTTTTCGCACGGGAACCATTTTTCAGACCAAGACTGCTTTTGTAGACGGTCCCTGAAAAAAAAAAAAACATCAAAAGTATCAAATACTATTTACAACTAGAATTGTAATACTTGTTTAGAACAAGTATAGGTGGGCTGGTCGAACTAAAATTAAAGACATAATCAAGGGCTCATTTGAGATAGCTTATTGTCTCAGCTACAACATACTCGAAGTTCAGCGTAAACGAAGCTAAAACGAAGAAGATATTGGTCGCGAAAGACGGGAATGTAGAATCCAGTTTTGAAAAAAAGTCATGTCCCATAGAGAATACACGCAAAATGTTAAAAAATGACATGCCTCCTTAAATCGCAAAAATACGCCATGATGCCTTTGTCAAAATGAAAAATCGTGATCATCACATTTGTAGAGAATTGTCTCAGCTAGAACATATCAAAATTTGGAAGAAAATCGATCAATATTTACAGAGATACAATAAATTTTCCAAAAATATGCTGACGTCATAATATGCAAATTGAAATTTTGAGTTCGGAGGCCATTATGATGACGCCAAGAGTTAATTGAGGGTCAAATGAGACATGAAATCATATCTCCGACTCATAATCTATCCAAATATGAAAAAAAACTTGGGAGTTCCCATCCATTCTGAAGAGTTACAATGAATTTTGTATAGGCATGTTTTTGCCCATATATGCTATGTATTACAAGAGCTCGCGCGCACGGACATGTTTCTTGAACGGAAGCTCATTGCGTTTTTACTAGTCAGAAAAAGGTGAACAAGGTATCAAAATGCTTGGAAAGATGGGCTAAATATGATAACAGAGAAAATTCGGCGATTCTATGTTGCAAAATGCCAGTACGCGCGAAAACGCGCGCGCATGCGCGTGTGCGCGTTTTTTCATAAAATGCTTAAAATGGCCTAAAACGTATCCAAAATGAATTTGCGACGATTTTGAACATTTTAAAATTTTGCGCGCGCGCTGACGCGCGCACGTACGCATGCGAGCGCGTTTTTTGACCTGAAATTGACCGGACGGATATTGACCTTGATCATGATAAATATGAATGAGAAACAACTTTTCGTTATGAAGATATGATCATGAGAAGATATTCAGAAAATTTTACAAAATGGCGCCTAGATGACGTCATCAGTCAAGGTCAGGGTTCAAAACCTTATTTTGCTTTGTCCATATGCCTATATATATGTGTGCCAAATTTCAAGGCACTTGATTGAGCCATTTTCAAGTTATCTTGCACACAAAAAAGTGATTGGAAATAAGAAAAATAAAGAATAACTAGAATTGTAATACTTGTTTAGAACAAGTATAGGTGGGCTGGTCGAACTAAAATTAAAGACATAATCAAGGGCTCATTTGAGATAGCTTATTGTCTCAGCTACAACATACTCGAAGTTCAGCGTAAACGAAGCTAAAACGAAGAAGATATTGGTCGCGAAAGACGGGAATGTAGAATCCAGTTTTGAAAAAAAGTCATGTCCCATAGAGAATACACGCAAAATGTGAAAAAATGACATGCCTCCTTAAATCGCAAAAATACGCCATGATGCCTTTGTCAAAATTAAAAATCGTGATCATCACATTTGTAGAGAATTGTCTCAGATAGAACATATCAAAATTTGGAAGAAAATCGATCAATATTTACAGAGATACAATAAATTTTCCAAAAATATGCTGACGTCATAATATGCAAATTGAAATTTTGAGTTCGGAGGCCATTATGATGACGCCATGAGTTAATTGAGGGTCAAATGAGACATGAAATCATATCTCCGACTCATAATCTATCCAAATATGAAAAAAAACTTGGGAGTTCCCATCCATTCTGAAGAGTTACAATGAATTTTGTATAGGCATGTTTTTGCCCATATATGCTATGTATTACAAGAGCTCGCGCGCACGGACATGTTTCTTGAACGGAAGCTCATTGCGTTTTTACTAGTCAGAAAAAGGTGAACAAGGTATCAAAATGCTTGGAAAGATGGGCTAAATATGATAACAGAGAAAATTCGGCGATTCTATGTTGCAAAATGCCAGTACGCGCGAAAACGCGCGCGCATGCGCGTGTGCGCGTTTTTTCATAAAATGCTTAAAATGGCCTAAAACGTATCCAAAATGAATTTGCGACGATTTTGAACATTTTAAAATTTTGCGCGCGCGCTGACGCGCGCACGTACGCATGCGCGCGCGTTTTTTGACCTGAAATTGACCGGACGGATATTGACCTTGATCATGATAAATATGAATGAGAAACAACTTTTCGTTATGAAGATATGATCATGAGAAGATATTCAGAAAATTTTACAAAATGGCGCCTAGATGACGTCATCAGTCAAGGTCAGGGTTCAAAACCTTATTTTGCTTTGTCCATATGCCTATATATATGTGTGCCAAATTTCAAGGCACTTGATTGAGCCATTTTCAAGTTATCTTGCTCACAAAAAAGTGATTGGAAATAAGAAAAATAAAGAATAATAATAATAACTAGAATTGTAATACTTGTTTAGAACAAGTATAGGTGGGCTGGTCGAACTAAAATTAAAGACATAATCAAGGGCTCATTTGAGATAGCTTATTGTCTCAGCTACAACATACTCGAAGTTCAGCGTAAACGAAGCTAAAACGAAGAAGATATTGGTCGCAAAAGACGGGAATGTAGAATCCAGTTTTGAAAAAAAGTCATGTCCCATAGAGAATACACGCAAAATGTTAAAAAATGACATGCCTCCTTAAATCGCAAAAATACGCCATGATGCCTTTGTCAAAATGAAAAATCGTGATCATCACATTTGTAGAGAATTGTCTCAGATAGAACATATCAAAATTTGGAAGAAAATCGATCAATATTTACAGAGATACAATAAATTTTCCAAAAATATGCTGACGTCATAATATGCAAATTGAAATTTTGAGTTCGGAGGCCATTATGATGACGCCATGAGTTAATTGAGGGTCAAATGAGACATGAAATCATATCTCCGACTCATAATCTATCCAAATATGAAAAAAAACTTGGGAGTTCCCATCCATTCTGAAGAGTTACAATGAATTTTGTATAGGCATGTTTTTGCCCATATATGCTATGTATTACAAGAGCTCGCGCGCACGGACATGTTTCTTGAACGGAAGCTCATTGCGTTTTTACTAGTCAGAAAAAGGTGAACAAGGTATCAAAATGCTTGGAAAGATGGGCTAAATATGATAACAGAGAAAATTCGGCGATTCTATGTTGCAAAATGCCAGTACGCGCGAAAACGCGCGCGCATGCGCGTGTGCGCGTTTTTTCGTAAAATGCTTAAAATGGCCTAAAACGTATCCAAAATGAATTTGCGACGATTTTGAACATTTTAAAATTTTGCGCGCGCGCTGACGCGCGCACGTACGCATGCGCGCGCGTTTTTTGACCTGAAATTGACCGGACGGATATTGACCTTGATCATGATAAATATGAATGAGAAACAACTTTTCGTTATGAAGATATGATCATGAGAAGATATTCAGAAAATTTTACAAAATGGCGCCTAGATGACGTCATCAGTCAAGGTCAGGGTTCAAAACCTTATTTTGCTTTGTCCATATGCCTATATATATGTGTGCCAAATTTCAAGGCACTTGATTGAGCCATTTTCAAGTTATCTTGCTCACAAAAAAGTGATTGGAAATAAGAAAAATAAATAATAATAATAATAATAATAAATAAAGGCAATTCTAACGAAATTATGAGGTGGTCTGTATGATGTACAGCCCACCTAACTAGAATTGTAATACTTGTTTAGAACAAGTATAGGTGGGCTGGTCGAACTAAAATTAAAGACATAATCAAGGGCTCATTTGAGATAGCTTATTGTCTCAGCTACAACATACTCGAAGTTCAGCGTAAACGAAGCTAAAACGAAGAAGATATTGGTCGCGAAAGACGGGAATGTAGAATCCAGTTTTGAAAAAAAGTCATGTCCCATAGAGAATACACGCAAAATGTGAAAAAATGACATACCTCCTTAAATCGCAAAAATACGCCATGATGCCTTTGTCAAAATGAAAAATCGTGATTATCACATTTGTAGAGAATTGTCTCAAATAGAACATATCAAAATTTGGAAGAAAATCGATCAATATTTACAGAGATACAATAATTTTTCCAAAAATATGCTGACGTCATAATATGCAAATTGAAATTTTGAGTTCGGAGGCCATTATGATGACGCCATGAGTTAATTGAGGGTCAATGAGACATGAAATCATATCTCCGACTCATAATCTATCCAAATATGAAAAAAAACTTGGGAGTTCCCATTCATTCTGAAGAGTTACAATGAATTTTGTATAGGCATGTTTTTGCCCATATATGCTATGTATTACAAGAGCTCGCGCGCACGGACATATTTCTTGAACGGAAGCTCATTGCGTTTTTACTAGTCAGAAAAAGGTGAACAAGGTATCAAAATGCTTGGAAAGATGGGCTAAATATGATAACAGAGAAAATTCGGCGATTCTATGTTGCAAAATGCCAGTACGCGCGAAAACGCGCGCGCATGCGCGTGTGCGCGTTTTTTCGTAAAATGCTTAAAATGGCCTAAAACGTATCCAAAATGAATTTGCGACGATTTTGAACATTTTAAAATTTTGCGCGCGCGCTGACGCGCGCACGTACGCATGCGCGCGCGTTTTTTGACCTGAAATTGACCGGACGGATATTGACCTTGATCATGATAAATATGAATGAGAAACAACTTTTCGTTATGAAGATATGATCATGAGAAGATATTCAGAAAATTTTACAAAATGGCGCCTAGATGACGTCATCAGTCAAGGTCAGGGTTCAAAACCTTATTTTGCTTTGTCCATATGCCTATATATATGTGTGCCAAATTTCAAGGCACTTGATTGAGCCATTTTCAAGTTATCGTGGTAACAAAAAAGTGATTGGAAATAAGAAAAATAAAGAATAATAATAAATAAATAAATAAATAAATAAAGGCAATTCTAACGAAATTATGAGGTGGTCTGTATGATGTACAGCCCACCTAATAATAATAAACTAGAATTGTAATACTTGTTTAGAACAAGTATAGGTGGGCTGGTCGAACTAAAATTAAAGACATAATCAAGGGCTCATTTGAGATAGCTTATTGTCTCAGCTACAACATACTCGAAGTTCAGCGTAAACGAAGCTAAAACGAAGAAGATATTGGTCGCGAAAGACGGGAATGTAGAATCCAGTTTTGAAAAAAAGTCATGTCCCATAGAGAATACACGCAAAATGTTATAAAATGACATACCTCCTTAAATCGCAAAAATACGCCATGATGCCTTTGTCAAAATGAAAAATCGTGATCATCACATTTGTAGAGAATTGTCTCAGATAGAACATATCAAAATTTGGAAGAAAATCGATCAACATTTACAGAGATACAATCAATTTTCCAAAAATATGCTGACGTCATAATATGCAAATTGAAATTTTGAGTTCGGAGGCCATTATGATGACGCCATGAGTTAATTGAGGATCAAATGAGACATGAAATCATATCTCCGACTCATAATCTATCCAAATATGAAAAAAAACTTGGGAGTTCCCATCCATTCTGAAGAGTTACAATGAATTTTGTATAGGCATGTTTTTGCCCATATATGCTATGTATTACAAGAGCTCGCGCGCACGGACATGTTTCTTGAACGGAAGCTCATTGCGTTTTTACTAGTCAGAAAAAGGTGAACAAGGTATCAAAATGCTTGGAAAGATGGGCTAAATATGATAACAGAGAAAATTCGGCGATTCTATGTTGCAAAATGCCAGTACGCGCGAAAACGCGCGCGCATGCGCGTGTGCGCGTTTTTTCGTAAAATGCTTAAAATGGCCTAAAACGTATCCAAAATGAATTTGCGACGATTTTGAACATTTTAAAATTTTGCGCGCGCGCTGACGCGCGCACGTACGCATGCGCGCGCGTTTTTTGACCTGAAATTGACCGGACGGATATTGACCTTGATCATGATAAATATGAATGAGAAACAACTTTTCGTTATGAAGATATGATCATGAGAAGATATTCAGAAAATTTTACAAAATGGCGCCTAGATGACGTCATCAGTCAAGGTCAGGGTTCAAAACCTTATTTTGCTTTGTCCATATGCCTATATATATGTGTGCCAAATTTCAAGGCACTTGATTGAGCCATTTTCAAGTTATCTTGGTAACAAAAAAGTGATTGGAAATAAGAAAAATAAAGAATAATAATAATAATAATAATAACTAGAATTGTAATACTTGTTTAGAACAAGTATAGGTGGGCTGGTCGAACTAAAATTAAAGACATAATCAAGGGCTCATTTGAGATAGCTTATTGTCTCAGCTACAACATACTCGAAGTTCAGCGTAAACGAAGCTAAAACGAAGAAGATATTGGTCGCGAAAGACGGGAATGTAGAATCCAGTTTTGAAAAAAAGTCATGTCCCATAGAGAATACACGCAAAATGTTAAAAAATGACATGCCTCCTTAAATCGCAAAAATACGCCATGATGCCTTTGTCAAAATGAAAAATCGTGGTTATTACATTTGTAGAAAATTGTCTGAGCTAGAACATATCAAAATTTGGAAGAAAATCGATCAACATTTACAGAGATACAATCAATTTTCCAAAAATATGCTGACGTCATAATATGCTAATTGAAATTTTGAGTTGGAAGGCCGTTATGATGACGCCATGTGTTAATTGAGGGTCAAATGAGACATGAAATCATATCTCCGACTCATAATCTATCTAAATATGAAAAAAAATTGGGAGTTCCCATCCATTCTGAAGAGTTACAATGATTTTTGTATAGGCATGTTTCTGCCCATATATGCTATGTATTACAAGAGCTCGCGCGCACGGACATGTTTCTTGAACGGAAGCTCATTGCGTTTTTACTAGTCAGAAAAAGGTGAACAAGGTATCAAAATGCTTGGAAAGATGGGCTAAATATGATAACAGAGAAAATTCGGCGATTCTATGTTGCAAAATGCCAGTACGCGCGAAAACGCGCGCGCATGCGCGTGTGCGCGTTTTTTCGTAAAATGCTTAAAATGGCCTAAAACGTATCCAAAATGAATTTGCGACGATTTTGAACATTTTAAAATTTTTCGCGCGCGCTGACGCGCGCACGTACGCATGCGCGCGCGTTTTTTGACCTGAAATTGACCGGACGGATATTGACCTTGATCATGATAAATATGAATGAGAAACAACTTTTCGTTATGAAGATATGATCATGAGAAGATATTCAGAAAATTTTACAAAATGGCGCCTAGATGACGTCATCAGTCAAGGTCAGGGTTCAAAACCTTATTTTGCTTTGTCCATATGCCTATATATATGTGTGCCAAATTTCAAGGCACTTGATTGAGCCATTTTCAAGTTATCTTGGTAACAAAAAAGTGATTGGAAATAAGAAAAATAAAGAATAATAATAAATAAATAAATAAATAAATAAATAAAGGCAATTCTAACGAAATTATGAGGTGGTCTGTATGATGTACAGCCCACCTAATAATAATAATAAATAAATAAATAAAGGCAATTCTAACGAAATTATGAGGTGGTCTGTATGATGTACAGCCCACCTAATAAATAAAGGCAATTCTAACGAAATTATGAGGTGGTCTGTATGATGTACAGCCCACCTAATAAATAAAGGCAATTCTAACGAAATTATGAGGTGGTCTGTATGATGTACAGCCCACCTAATAATAACTAGAATTGTAATACTTGTTTAGAACAAGTATAGGTGGGCTGGTCGAACTAAAATTAAAGACATAATCAAGGGCTCATTTGAGATAGCTTATTGTCTCAGCTACAAATACTCGAAGTTCAGCGTAAACGAAGCTAAAACGAAGAAGATATTGGTCGCGAAAGACGGGAATGTAGAATCCAGTTTTGAAAAAAAGTCATGTCCCATAGAGAATACACGCAAAATGTTAAAAAATGACATGCCTCCTTAAATCGCAAAAATACGCCATGATGCCTTTGTCAAAATGAAAAATCGTGGTTATTACATTTGTAGAAAATTGTCTGAGCTAGAACATATCAAAATTTGGCAGAAAATCGATCAACATTTACAGAGATACAATCAATTTTCCAAAAATATGCTGACGTCATAATATGCTAATTGAAATTTTGAGTTGGAAGGCCGTTATGATGACGCCATGTGTTAATTGAGGGTCAAATGAGACATGAAATCATATCTCCGACTCATAATCTATCCAAATATGAAAAAAAACTTGGGAGTTCCCATCCATTCTGAAGAGTTACAATGAATTTTGTATAGGCATGTTTTTGCCCATATATGCTATGTATTACAAGAGCTCGCGCGCACGGACATGTTTCTTGAACGGAAGCTCATTGCGTTTTTTACTAGTCAGAAAAAGGGTGAACAAGGTATCAAAATGCTTGGAAAGATGGGGCTAAATATGATAACAGAGAAAATTTCGGCGATTCTATGTTGCAAAATGCCAGTACGCGCGAAAACGCGCGCGCATGCGGCGTGTGCGCGTTTTTTTCGTAAAATGCTTAAAATGGCCTAAAAACGTATCCAAAATGAATTTGCGACGATTTTGAACATTTTTAAAATTTTGCGCGCGCGCGCTGACGCGCGCACGTACGCATGCGCGCGGCGGTTTTTTGACCTGAAATTGACCGGACGGATATTGACCTTGATCATGATAAATATGAATGAGAAAACAACTTTTCGTTTATGAAGATATGATCATGAGAAGATATTCAGAAAATTTTACAAAATGGCACCTAGATGACGTCATCAGTCAAGGTCAGGGTTCAAAACCTTATTTTGCTTTGTCCATATGCCTATATATATGTGTGCCAAATTTCAAGGCACTTGATTGAGCCATTTTCAAGTTATCTTGCTAACAAAAAAAGTGATTGGAAATAAGAAAAATAAAGAATAATAATAACTAGAATTGTAATACTTGTTTAGAACAAGTAATAGGTGGGCTGGTCGAACTAAAATTAAAGACATAATCAAGGGCTCATTTGAGATAGCTTATTGTCTCAGCTACAACATACTCGAAGTTCAGCGTAAACGAAGCTAAAAACGAAGAAGATATTGGTCGCGAAAGACGGGAATGTAGAATCCAGTTTTGAAAAAAAAGTTCATGTCCCATAGAGAATACACGCAAAATGTTAAAAAATGACCATGCCTCCTTAAATCGCAAAAAATACGCCATGATGCCTTTGTCAAAATGAAAAATCGTGGTTATTACATTTGTAGAAAATTGTCTGAGCTAGAGAACATATCAAAATTTGGAAGAAAATCGATCAACATTTACAGAGATACAATCAATTTTCCAAAAATATGCTGACGTCATAATATGCTAATTGAAATTTTGAGTTGGAAGGCCGTTTATGATGACGCCATGTGTTAATTGAGGGTCAAATGAGACATGAAATCATATCTCCGACTCATAATCTATCTAAATATGAAAAAAAATTGGGAGTTCCCATCCATTCTGAAGAGTTACAATGATTTTTTGTATAGGCCATGTTTCTGCCCAATATATGCTATGTATTACAAGAGCTCGCGCGCACGGACATGTTTCTTGAACGGAAGCTCATTGCGTTTTTACTAGTCAGAAAAAAGGTGAACAAGGTATCAAAATGCTTGGAAAAGATGGGCTAAAATATGATAAACAGAGAAAATTCGGCGATTCTATGTTGCAAAATGCCAGTACGCGCGAAAACGCGCGCGCCATGCGCGTGTGCGCGTTTTTTTCGTAAAATGCTTAAAATGGCCTAAAAACGTATCCAAAATGAAATTTGCGACGATTTTTTGAACATTTTAAAATTTTTCGCGCGCGCTTGACGCGCGCACGTACGCATGGCGCGCGCGTTTTTTTGACCTGAAAATTGACCGGACGGATATTGACCTTGATCATGATAAATATGAATGAGAAACAACTTTTCGTTATGAAGATATGATCATGAGAAGATATTCAGAAAATTTTACAAAATGGCGCCTAGATGACGTCATCAGTCAAGGTCAGGGTTCAAAACCTTATTTTGCTTTGTCCATATGCCTATATATATGTGTGCCAAATTTCAAGGCACTTGATTGAGCCATTTTCAAGTTATCTTGGTAAACAAAAAAGTGATTGGAAATAAGAAAAATAAAGAATAATAATAAATAAATAAATAAATAAATAAATAAAGGCAATTCTAACGAAAATTTATGAGTGGTCTGTATGATGTACAGCCCACCTAATAATAAATAAAGGCAATTCTAACGAAATTATGAGGTGGTCTGTATGATGTACAGCCCACCTAATAAATAAATAAAGGCAATTCTAACGAAATTATGAGGTGGTCTGTATGATGTACAGCCCACCTAATTATTTACAAATATAAGAAAACAACAAACAAATCCAATGATTCCATCAAAAGTATACGACCAAGTGGCGAACACCATTCATTATATTTCTATCAACTGGTCACAACTTTTTTCTTAGACTTCGTAGAAATGTATGAAATTGTAAACATGACATGGTGTCCATTTAAGAGAGAGTTGAGTTTTGGTATAGAAGAGAACAGTTTCAGTCAAACTATATTTTAGTAAACCCAAACCCTGCACCAAAGCATTACAAACTAGTTGTGCTGACTGCCTGATTCCACCATGTTCGAAAGGTATATAAAATTACAAACGACTAAGGAAAAAGCCTTTTATAATTCCAAATGAGCCGTTAAAGGGACAGGTCCACTTTTACAAAACGTCTGAACAGCTTTCAGTTGACGGATGGGGATCAATGTAACACGCAAAAAAAAATCAGAGCGAACAGCCCTCTGATTTGGATTCTACGAATGAAAAACGAATGCGTCTCTCCATTTTAAACTATATATCGGTCAATAAAGGAGTTCAACTGATTTAGCATAATATTACAACAATATAGTACTAATTTCTCGTAAAGGTATTGTGAAGCCGACATTTGTTAACGTATGTCACGGAAAAAAAGATCTCAAAAAGAAAGAATATATAATTACATGTAGTCCAGTTTTAAGCGATGTTTGCGTATTTTGCTTGGTAAACGCTCACACATTAGTACTTATGCGCGAGTCACGTAGCTAGCGGCGGTCACGTAGGGGTCATGCATACCGATCTGGCACTCCGTGAAATCTATGTACAAATTACTCACCGGCCGAAAATACGTATGTAACCTAATTAACCGACGTCCCCTCAGTTTTATTCAGTTTTAGGTCTATAACTCCACGAAAATGAGATTTCAAGCCCTAATTTGTTCAGGCATGCTATTAAATGACATTTCCTTTCATATAAGACAATAACCTCGCAACTTTTGAATTTTGGCTTGCAAAAGTGGGATCTCTCCCTTTAAAACTCAAAAACCCTTTCTAAAAACTGATTGGTTTAATGTATTTCGAAAACGAAATTGTTCATGTGATGCTTGGTTTAAAATTATTATTGAAAAGAAAGATCATTTTTCAACTATTTACAAAGATCTTCTGTAAACTTAGGAAAAGTGAAACCAAAAATGTTAGGCTAGAGTAAAACTTATTGAATTATTGTGAAGCCCCACAATACATTTCAAATGCTTATATTCATGGGTATTTCAGCTATCTCTAAACCGATTTTGATAAAAATCATGTTTGTTATGTCATTCAAATTGCATGCTCCTTTTCTCAGTTTTGCATTACCTCACAACGAATTATTGCAAATCTTGCAAAATTCGCAAGATTGTGTAAAATCTAACGAAAATAATGAGACGGCAATTATAACACCGTATGTTAAATGATGCAAAACACTTCTTCGGGAATTTTCCAGAATGAAAGTGTTGGAGTGTAATATATATATCTGTGATGTTTGTTACCATGATGTACTTATCTCTATATCTGAGCCCATTTTGTGGTAACAGGTTTTCCGAATCGCCCTGTAAAACACCTGTTTTCTAATGGAAATACAAACAAAACAAAATTGCCGAAATTATTAAATTCCGAGAGCGAGAGCAGTTTCGAAACCAATCGTCGGTGAAGAAAAGCATCGCATTTTACATAGGTGCCAGATAATCTGAATCTCCGATGCCGCTCGTTTTATCCACAATCTTCTTTTTGTCTTCAGAATTCTTTCTCCAAGCGATTGGTAATTGATTCATAGTGATTACTTTCTACATCATCATAATAATCACCACCACAATCATCCGTATCCCGTGAGGGGTGGAAATGTACAATTCTGATGACTCAAGCGTTGTCATAAGTCTCCAACCCTATCGCTGCCACCTCTGTGGGCAAACTCTTGCTTCACGGATACACACTCCATCGGAGGGGGAGCATCAGCGGAACCGGGGTGGTTAGCAGGAACAACTGGCCCCAGTGAAGGATGATAATGTGGTATGTTTGTTGATGCTTTGGAAGACATCTTACCTCTCTCCTGTACTGACGTGATACTCCACCTGAAAGGAATATACAAACTGTGTGTGTTACTCGGTTTTGTTCCTGAAACATTGGCAGTGCTTGCAGCTCCTCGAAGAATTTTTCCGAGAACGCCAATATAATCGTATCATATTTCGGGTAGATTATATCACCTCCATATAGGGCAGAATTGTTTTATTCGGAAGACAATATTATATTTTCTGGCAAAGTTTTCTCTATTTCGAAAAAGAAAAAAAAACACACGGATAATGTCGAATGATGATAATTAGATGTCGAAGATAGGAAGGATGGTATGCGTACACAAAAAATTATCCCCTCCCTTTTCAAAACCCACTACCAAACCCCCCCCCCCCCCTCCCCCCTCTCCCCCCCCCCCCCCCCCCCCCCCCGCCCATACTATACGTAATAATTGGTATTTATCATAATTATTTCATTGTGTATCATTGGTACGTTGGTACCTACCAATCTTGAGATATGCAACATAGTCATAGGCCATGTTTACGTTTATTCACAGACGCCCCACTCCACCCTCACACCAAAAATATTCTGTATTTAAAATGTTATACTAGCACTCACAGTTTCATCGGAAATGAGAAAGGGGACGAATCCATGATAGGAGGAACTGGTGGTACAGATCTGGCCAGGCATACTCCAGCGTGCTGGTTGATGTGACCCCTCTTTTCCCTTTGCACTTCAAAAATGGAACGGGAGAGGGCATGCCACATAATTGGTGGCCGTTCGATATGAAATGCATTCGAAATGCTTTGTAAAAAGCAATTATTTTTGTTTCACTGATTCATAATCATCATTTTAGTTTTGAATTAATTAAATTAAATAAATGAAAACAAATTTGAATTGAGTGGTTTTACATTTAATTTCTTTTCGTGCGCGCTATAATACAGAACGGAACAGATAATTGCACATTTTTTAAAAGCCACATGATTAAAATATTTATGATGTATTTGCGTTCAATGACGCAGCCGCATGCGTATACATTTCAAATTGCAATCAAAATCATTATTAACATAATATCATAAAGCGAGGTAAATAAACTTTGATGTTATGTAACAGTCTTCTAATTCGACTACTACTAACAAAAATATGCATCCAATCGCACTATCCCATTTACAACTTCTGAACCCTGAAACTACACATGTAATTTCATGATAATATTTCTGAATTTATGGAGGAAATCGTGTATCATTTTAAGTTGATAATGCATAAATTCCTTACCGGTTCGAACACAAACAGGCCAACACAGATGGTGCAAAAGAGAACAAATCCCGCCACTGAGCATGACGGTCACAATCACGAAAGTCTGATCTGTACGGCCAAGAACAAAAATACATAAAATGTAAAAATGTACCATCGACCAAGTTGTTTCCATATTAATAAAACCATGCAATGGTAAATTATAACAGGAAACTTCGATAAGCGAAGTTTAATGAAGACTATCATAGAAGGTTCAAGTTATACAAATTGTAATACAAATGCCTCCTTACATAATTGTTTATTTATAATTAATGAAAATGTATAGGAATTATGATATTTGGTGGCATATTAAAGAACTGGTAGACGAATGATAAAATCTATTATCTTTATAAACTGATATCTCCTCTGAGTTTACTTCTTGAATTCCGTGGTAAATGTATGTCAAATGACCGAGTATGAACGAAACGTGCAAGTGATATTAGCAAAACTCAATTGCGATAATTTTTGTACGTTGGTTCAATTCTCCAGTAAAAAATTAGAAATGTGAACATTTCAGTCATAAATTATCTCTTTTACGGAAGAGAAATATGGAAAACATAATAAGCTGTGCCATGCTTGTATTGGTAATATAAAAAAATCATTGTATTTCATAGTTATTACCAATAGCAGCATGGAACAGCATATTATTGTTTCCCATGTAAAAACCGCTAGATCCAAGTAAATGTTGAGGAACCTTACAATGTTATTACATATCCCTTCCAAAACAAAATATCAGCATCTATTCAATCATTTACCAATGTTGAATACAATATATAATAATAATTATACTCGATTTATATAGCGCCTAATATGATTGATAATCATCTCTAAGCCGCTTTACAATGATAATATTACCCCCCGGTCATAGGATACAATCCAAACCAGCACAAAATTGGTGTGCACCATCTCCACCCCTGGGGAGCATTCTGGACACTCAAGACAAAGACCCCAAGAGTAAAACAATGACTCATCTTAGAAATTAACCGAATAATGTATGTTTACACAAAATGATATAATACCACAGGGATCCTCCCTTGGTATACAAGTTAAACAGCACACGTAGTTGATGGACATTACATTGACATCCACACTATCGAATCCTTTGTTCTTAGTGAGATTTTGAGTGAAAATGGGCCTACAGTGATGCGCACCATTATCATGATTAGCTATCAAGAAACACACCAATAGCTTTTGGAGAAAGACCTGATTGGTGTGTGGTAAAGGAGGCAGAGAGAGGAAATACGAACAAATAATCCTACATTTATATTCGTGTTTACAAAGACACTACAAGGGGAAGACTGGACACTTCGGGGATTTTGTGTAACGCTGAATTTCGTACATGGGGAAGGGCGCCCCTAGCGTTGGGTAGGTTAACTTCTTGTTGTTTTCGCGCGTAGCCATTGAAAACACAATAGGGAACTGGTAGTGAAGTATCAAATTCCTTCTTATTTTTGCTTTTTTATCTCAAAATGTACACCAAATATTAAAAGGAGTTTGTTTCTAAGTTTGTCTGTTTACAGGTGAAAATGTCCAAGAAATATTTAATAGTAGACATGCAGAATCATCATTCACGTACAAGTTTCTTTGCTTGCTGCATGTACGATCCATGCTTGCTGTTAAACAAAGAACTCATCATCAGGATTGTTGCTGTTACCTGTGTCATGGTTTGAAATCAAAATAGTAACATTTATTTGAATACCTCTTTTCTCTTTATATAAAGAATTGCTGTTAACAAGAGTGTCACATCTGAAACACAAGCATTTTGTTAACTGTCACATCGGAAATGCGACGCCTCAAAAAATCCAAGTCAAGTTAAAGTCATGCAGGAAATCTGGTTCCTCTTTTCACTTTCTTCTCCAAATTCGCAGATTAAAACATAATATTCACTTCTCATTTTCTATGCAAAAAACTACAGAAAAATGTTTAAAAAAGATATGCAGGATTTGAAAATTTTCAT
Organism: Echinarachnius parma; assembly: GCA_037951105.1. Classification (NCBI taxonomy): domain Eukaryota; kingdom Metazoa; phylum Echinodermata; class Echinoidea; order Clypeasteroida; family Echinarachniidae; genus Echinarachnius; species Echinarachnius parma. Next base: position 75,668 of record JBAMJV010002730.1, on the reverse strand, counting down.
CTTTGTTGACAAATTTGCTAAAATAGCAGAAATATCAAAAAACAAGTGTGCCTTATGTCTGCATATATTTCAAGTTCATACTTCTAGTAATCTAAATCCTGATATCCACATGGACATGAGTTAATTTCATTAATTTTTGTCCCTAGTTTGATTTATAACATTTCATTCACCATGGATACATAAATATGAAATATGAAATTTTATGTGAAATTTTTTTTTAGCAAAAACTATTTTAGCAAATTTGTCAACAAAGATGAACATTTTCAAATCCTGCATATCTTTTTTTTCCTTTTTTTTCTATAGTTTTCTGCATAGAAAATGAGAAGTGAACATTATGTTTTAATCTGCGAATTTGGAGTAGAAAGTGAATAGAGGAACCAGATTTCCTGCATGACTTTAACTTGACTTGGATTTTGTGAGGCATCGCATTTCCGATGTGACAGTTAACAAAATGCTTGTGTTTCGGATGTGACACTCTTGTTAACAACTATTCTTCATATAAAGAGAAAAGAGGTATTCAACTAAATGTTACTATTTTGATTTCAAACCATGACACAGGTAACAGCAACAATCCTGATGATGAGTTCTTTTTTTAACAGCAAGCAAAGAAACTTGTACGTGAATGTTGATTCTGCATGTCTACTATTAAATATTTTTTGGAAATTTTCACCTGTAAACAGACAAAAAATTTTTTTTAAATATTTGGTGTACATTTTGAGATAAAAAAGCAAAAATAAGAAGGAATTTGATACTTCACTACCAGTTCCCTATTGTGTTTTCAATGGCTACGCGCGGAAAACAACAAGAAGTTTACCTACCCAACGCTAGGGGCGCCCTTCCCCATGTACGAAATTCAGCGTTACATCGATCGCTGTACAAAACCGGCGCAGTGTCCAGTCTTCCCCTTGTAGTGTCTTTGGTGTTTATAATTGATATACATACTCTATATGAAAACACCTTTTTTCAACGGTGGAAAATGCGTGTTTGGAAAAAACTTTATATAATATGAAATATGAGAACCAAATACCAGGCTCGTGAAATTACCTTTAATTTACTCAGACTTTACATTTGCGATAATGTTCTCTTAAATGTACCTGGCGATACTTTTGTATTGTTAAGTCGTTTGTACAATCATAATGTGGAGATTAATACAGTTGGCTACAAATTGATATTAATATGCTACGGTCACAAATAGTCCGGGCGCCGTACGATTTTTCCCCCTACGGCGGATTGTTTACGATTTTTGGAAATCGTGATATCGTACGATGTCTGTGGTATTTTAGAGTAGCAGTCACATATTCTCCAAGCCCCGTACGATGACCTTTGTCTCACGATAAAACATAAATCGTACAGCCCCCGTAAACACAAATTAAGTGCCCGTACGGGTGCCTTACGATACGCTTACGGTGACTCCACGGTACCCGTACGATTTGCGTGGCCAAATATTAGTCTAAAAATCGTACGATATTCGAGGAAAAAAAAGGCTGCGATGTCCGTGCTGTGCCCGTACGATGTCATTATGGTGCCTGTTCGATGCTCTTTACGATGTGTCAACGGGCTAACGGCAAGTAAAACAAATCGTACGATGCATTTTTTGTTTTAACTCAACGTTAAACAAATTGTTGACATCGTACGGCGAGGAAAAATGCAACGGCGACCGTACGATAGCCATGGTACCCTTGCGGGCGCCGCAGGATTCCCGCAAAATTTCACCTAAAATTGGTATCGCACGGGCGCCGTAGCCCAAATCGGACCATTTGTGACCGTAGCATTATATAGCCTTTGTAGGATAACACTGACCATCCATCCTCGTGACTATAGTTAAGTTTGTTTGTGTCAAAAGTAAACAGAACTGCTCAAATTCAATAATGCAAATCATTCTTCAACATAATGTTTTGTACCAACTCACGATCTGTGGAGGTAAAGAACGCGGACTCCCGACTTAATCCTAGCTCGTTTTTAGCCTGGAATGTAATTCTATACCGAGTAAACCTGGCGAGACCTCTTTTAACAAAGTGCAAATCCAAGACATTGCTCCACGTGTGACAAAACTCGGACATGGGTAGGCCCACAATGCAGCAAGACACTGTGTAGTTTACCGGGAGGCCGCCGCCGCGACTGGGTGTCCATTTCACATCGAGGGTCGTGGGAGAGAAACTGTTAACCCAGACTTCAGCTGGCGCATTTGGAAGAGCTGTCAGCATGAAAAGAATATATTCCTTACCCGCTTTACATAATACTGTAAAACCAAAGTCAAAATGTCCTGCAACAACCGGGCATCCTGTGTGGTTGATCGAGCGAGATAATATACATAACATAATTGATCATATTTAAACAAACTTACGGACTGTGGAGGTAAAGAACGTCGCCTCCATACTTGATCCTAGCTCGTTTCTAGCCTGGACTGTAATTCTATACTGAGTAAAGCTGGCGAGACCTCTTATAACAAAGTGCGAATCCAAGACGTTGCTCCACTTGTGACAAACCTCGGACATCGGAAGGCCCACTGTGCAGCAGGACACCGTGTAATTCACCGGGAGACCGCCGCCGCGACTGGGTGTCCATTCCACATCGAGGGTCGTGGGGGAGAAAGCGTTAACCCAGACTTTTGAAGGCGCATTGGGAAGAGCTGTCAACATAAAAATAATAATAATAATTTTCCTAACCGCTTTTACTGATAAACCTGATACGCTTTGATAATTTAATTTGATAATAGTAACAATTAAAGGCAACAGTTCAAACGTTTTCTTTGTACAGTTGCACCTTTCTCTAGTTCTATCCAGTCTTGCACTTGTAGACCTAGTGTATTGCTCATTTGAAAAATGATTTGCGCAAGAATTGTGTTGCAACACACTAACTAGAGCTGCAAAACAGACACTCATTATTGCTCATTTCACTACACTTCAAGCCCCTTCGTAAGTTGATGTTCATTTCCTATACTCAAATCAACTCTGTGTTTTAACTTCTTATATCGGGAAAGGATAGTTGCACTCTTCTCATTATAACACTGGCTTAAAAATATCCGTTAATTATGATTATCAATTGGTTTGTGCTAGTATTTGAGTCGATAGTGTTAAACAATGAATATATTTATAATAAATACCCCAATTAATAAGATTTAATCAATTAATCAATATATGTATTTATTATGTACAGTACTATCAATTTTATACCAACTAAATAGTTGATAAATCAATCAATCATTAGGTCAACAATGAATTAATTAATCATAACAGTTATTTTTTTGTTTGGTTACTTAAAACCTCCACACTAACCATTTTTTTAACTTGCCCATTCGGGCAAGTAAAATCATGAATGTTCACATTTTACTTGCCCGAATAAAAAATGTACTTGCCCAAAAAACAAACAATGCTTAACAATAGAAGAAATAGTCATAATCATCCCTTACAATATTAGGGGATATATGCATTTGGTTGCAAAGTCTTATTGAAAATTGTCTATAGACCTCTCTTCTCAAAGTATTCCCTTTATTCTTACCCTTTTCTCTCAAAGATGAATAGAAATGTTAGTTGCCCAATCGGGCAAGTAAACTAGACTATTTATACAATTTTACTTGCCCGACATCAATTTTTACTTGCCCCGGGCAAGTGGGCAAGTGCTAGTGTCGAGCAAAGTTAACATAACTATTCCCCAAAATATGTGTAGAAATTTACTGAATACGGTCACGTGACATGTTTCGGAGCAGAGCGCTGTATCACAGATTGTTCTGTTGTTCGTCGTATCCGCACAGCACACCAGCCTCAGCTGCAGCTCCGTAATGACATTTTGTGCCGAGATGAGCGATGCGTTGAGGAACACACCATGTGATGAGAACAGGACCCGTTGCTCCACCTGGAGCAGAGGTTGTTCGGACGTGACGGAATACTGCATCGTACCCAAGGGTTCTTCTAAACCTCGGTAAACTTGGTAACAAGTTGCATTGTAGGCGCGTTCAATCGTGACTGATGCCGGGCAGACTAAGGTGGGCACAGTTGTTAGGCACTCTGAATTTAAAATTGAAAACATAACAAGTAGTTCATCACCTACACAATATATTATCCTTTCTATACATATATTTTGTTTAGCCTGGCATATCATATTTCTACATTTATTATGGACATTCTATGTGCCGAATATGATGGGTTTAATCAAGCGTATGCACATTCGTTTCAACTTAACACTGACCTTCAACTTTCAGTTCAATCACTGCCGATTGTATTCCTTCACCGGTGACAAAGCAAGTGTAATTCCGAATATCTGTGGTCTGGGTGTCGAACACTGCTAACGTGATATCGCCCGTCTCGCGGGTAATATTCAGCTCATACCTGCCCGTCTTCTGAAATGAGCAGTCTCTCCCACAACGAATGATCTCCACCAACGATGATGATTCAGATACTGAGCCACGACCGGCATACCACGAAACGGTCCAACCTGATGACGATGGGGAGAATGAGTAGGAACAGGAGAGATGGGCCGTCGTCCCGATTTCAATCGCGATGGATCTGACGCACGTCATGCTGGTGGCGTCAGCAGGACTTGAATCTGGCGAGCAAACATATAAGACAGAGATGTGACCCTTAGCCACAAAACGACACAAATGAATGAAGTGTGTGTTGTTAGGTGATTTGGCTGAAAATAAACGCAGGTGTTAAATATTATCAAGTGTAAGATGCAGTCACTAGTCACTGAAAGTTAACATTACTTGTCAAGCTTTCAAGAACTAGAGTAATTGTAAACGTACCAAAACCACACATTTGTCCACATCATCCCAGATGCAAATAATGTTAAGGATGGTATACGATTATACACGTTCAGATAATTTCAAACATTTAGTGACATTTCTTTTCAACTACTTCACCTGTTAGGTGAGGTTATTTCTCGGTGATGTGTCATGTATGGTTGTTAAACTAAACGCATGTTATCTTCTGTTCATCTCTATTAGTGTACACATCAACTATTTGTAAACCATTTGACCCAAACATAATTTGTTTATTTTAAAACATTTTAGTAATTATTTTTCTCCATATTGTGAAGCCCCCACTTCTGAAAACCTCTCCAGAGTAGAATTCTATTGTTGACCTGTTGTGACATCATCAGCCATTCACTACTCAGTTAAAAAGAAATTACCTTAACCTAAGCTGAGTGCCTAATCACAATAGCATCACACGGTTGAATAGAATACCAACTCACACAACTTCAATTTCAATAGCTGTTGCTATGTCAGAAGAAAAGCACTGTTTTAGCTATTGCATGGAGGTATGCAGGGCATGCTTTTGTGTGGATGTTCCTTTTGTACTTTCATCTTTTAATCTCATGGTAGCTGACCAGTGATTGACAGATGATGTCACAACAGGTCAACAATATAATTTACTCTGGAGAGGTTTTTAGGAGGTGTGGCTTAGCAACATGAAGAAAAATAAATGATAAAATGTTTAAAAATATACAAAACATATTTAGGTCAAAACGTTTACAAATATTGAATGTGTACACTAATACAGATGGACAGAAGTCAACATGAATTTGGTTTGCAGGGCCCCTTTAAAGAAGTGTGCTAGTGGCAATGTCTGAATCGACTGCTGACCGGAGTGGGGCGGTGAAGGGCCGACATGGCAAGAAAATGTACTACGGGGTTATGCCCATGAAGGAGATCAACTTCAACTGAGGTCAGATGCAAACAGTGGAGCACATCTTGTAGTGCGTTGGAGTGAACTGCACGGATGAGCACCTGACCCTTGTCAACGAAACGACCATCACCACATTCCAGCAATTTAGAGACACGAATATACCAACGTTTGCACAAGTGTAGAACACGATCGGATCACGCTGACTTTGTATTGATATGAACGTGATAATTCGTCCAATTTCACCCAAGATGGTTTTGTTTAAATAATCTGATGACGAAACGGTGGACCATTTCTTGCAGTAGTAACTATAAAAAATAATATCATGTCAGAAAATTTAGAGTGGGAAATGATTCTCCTCAAATCGGTAAGTTTAGATGTACTGGCTGTTCAATAAAACTCTAGTCACGTACGAGTTTATGAAACGTTATTAAAACACGTATTCGACGTGGTTGTCTTATATAATTATTCGCAAGTTTGTACGTAATTTTGAAAGAAGATTGCACATTTGTTGTAAAGAAATAAACCTGTTCAAAATGAAGAGTATGCTATTTTCATGTACATCGCTGTTTGACAAAGGCTTCCTCAAATATTCATGATGAAGTATAATTCACTATTACTCATACCTAGGCTTACGATATCTTCATGAGATCAGGTGCACATACACACACACACACTTACGTGTACAGAAGGTATATTTGCGGGGTAATATGCCTATGTCACAAATTCTCCGGGCGCCGAACGATTTGTTTACCTACGGAGAAATTTTCTACGATTTCGTGGAGTTGGGATATCGTACGATGTCTGCGATATACTTGTGCAGCGGTCACATATTTGCCGAAGAACATACGATGACTTTGGGAGTTCAAGCATAATTCAATCGCACGGCTCACGTACTTACAATTTGAGTGCTAGTACGGACGCCTAACGGGACCCGTACGTGCATCACAAGATACTCTTACGATATCGTGCGATTTGAGTGGCACCAAATTCAGTCGAAAAATCGTACGATATTCGGGAAAATGCTACGATGTCCGTGTTGGGCCCGTGCAGTGCCCTTGTGGTGCCCGTGCGATGCTCTCTATACGTGTCTACGGGCTTACGGCAAATAAACAATCGAACGATGCATTTTTGTTTTTACATTTTTGTTTTTACATCATACAGCAAGGAAAATGCAACGGCGACCGTACGAAAGCCACGGCACCCTTGCGGGCGCCGCAAGATTCCCGCAAGATTTCACCTTAAAAAAATCCCAAATCGGACCCTGCTATTGTATTATTAATACCGACCATTTTCCTACATTATGAATAGCGACCTTGATTTTGTATCAGGATTTATGAATAGCTACCCTTATAACAATGACCCTAAAGAATCGCTAACCTTTTTCAAATTATTGATTAGAATTCGAATGTAGCAATTACTATATTGTATTATTTATAATATGTATGATTTGAATGTACACTGATCCTTTCAGCACTGCTGCTGATCAGTTTGAAACGTATACCAATAAATAGAATAAATTATGTATAGCGACCCTTATGCGTAAAGAGCAGACCCATTTTTCTACCATAATTGTTCAGACAATCTTATTTATGACATACAGATGTGAAAAGAATCTTCAAAACAAATTGTCATAACAAAATGACAAGAGGTTTATGCCTCAGCAGTGAATACCTACATCGTTTATTTCAATGTGTAACTTATTTACGCTGCCAATATTCATATTTATCATGTACAAAATAATGTTCATGCATATAACAGGCTTTCAAAGGAATGTAATGTTACCCATAAATGTGTCGTTTTTTTAATGATGGCACTTTCAATCTTCGTTGTTTTTTCTTAAGCTATTCGCTTTAATATGGTCAGATGGTTGGACAGGGGGATTATTGTACATCAACACACTGCGTAGCAAAAGCAGTTGTCATATCCAATATTTCTTATGCACAGTGGTTGTATTTACTTTAATTATGAGACACACAAGTTCTACTATTAATGCAAACAATATCACAAAACTATCAGTGCTTATCTTGCGTAAATCCTGGCAATGTCAAATAAACTTGAAAATAATGAATAGGACTTTGAATTATGTATCGCGATTGCTGTATCTACAGAGCTAGCGGGGGGGGGGGGGGGGGGGTGAAACAGAAACACAAAGTGGTTACATTACAACAATAACTATAATAGCTCACGACCACTCACCTAATGACTTCGTCACAAGTACTTACTATACTACGGGCTGCAACAAGATGCGATGAGACAATGGAAGTTATGAAGGGCAGATCATGTCCAAAATAACCAAACGTCACAACGGAATGCAAATTTCCCATTTAAAGCCATAAATGAGTTGTGGGCTTTACATTTCGTATACAATAAAAACTTAGATCTTTATATTAAATAATTTACCTTATCCCAACATAAATAAACACCGAATGTTCAGTGCGTGTTTGAGCCGCTGTGAAAAAAATATCACAGGCGGACTCGGGTAGGAATCGAACCCACAACTTAGATCTTGTTCTTGTTTATCGGGCTTGAAAAGCATGATTAGCCTGGTGTTTGGCTGTTGACCAAATAGCACTACTGGTCACGAGGAACGCATACGTCGTGTGTTCTCTTCTCATCGCAGGTTCCCATCGCAAGTCTCATCGCAAAGTTTTTAACATTTTAACATTTCATGGGCTGCATCTCACTCTGAAATGTTTGAAAATGGCCTTACTCGGGTCAAAGCATTGTTATATTATTATGTCATATTCATGTAAACTTATATCAGGATTATTCGACCAAACTTATTTACTATTCATCACGGTCATGGTGTCAAACAGAATAAAGCTGGTAAGTGCACTTTGTGTTGGGTGATGCAGTTTATCATAATTCTCAATTTTATGCAATTAATCAAGATTTTCAAAAGTTGCTTGCAAAATGATTTGGTACATTATTACCTGTACACAAGTCAATGTATACACTATAAAGTATAGCTATAGTGTGTATCACAAATGGACCCTACCCCTCAAGTTGAGTCTGTTCAAAGCCAACCATTTTTGTTTCCTCAGTAATCTAGCTGCACCTGACCTATTGAAATTGAGTCCATGGCAACTATTCATGGTTTAGTATAGACAATCCTTAATCCTGAATACTTCAGACAAGCCTCCGTAAATCCTGGTACTTCTGTTTTTATTTAAAGTGGACTTCCATACGATTTCAAGCTTCTAATGATTGAAAGACAAATATTCTAGGTCAATAAACACAATTGTGTATGAAAAAAGTATGATTGTGGGTTCTTATAATTGGTTTTGAAATTATAATGACACAAATTCGCGAGCGAGCTTGTTCTATCCCACAATGCACCAATATGTGACGTGCGACCCTCACTATGCGCCTATCTGTTTTTACACTGCAGCGAATGTGTTCTTTTGATCGGACCAATAGAATGCTCGATCATGAATAGTTTAGTCGCTGCGCCACTGACCGTGCCTTTGAGCATTACTGCATTGTTGAACCGTTTGAAAATACTTGCCTGCCCGATATTGTAACACGTTTGGCTTTCATTGGAATTTGAATAGACACACAGTTCTGTAAACGTGGTTACTGAATTTGCTGGCTCTGCATGACCGGCTATTATGAATGACACACAATGCAGTGGCACCGGATTCAAGCCTACTCAAGAAATTGAGCAAAGTGAGTGTGCTACGTAAGGGTCTCATGATTGTGTGCGGTAAATTTAATTATTTCCTCAGAGTTAATGACATTAGAAAAATCTCTTAGAAATCAACCAAAGTGAGTCAAATCCTGAAAATACTCAAGCACATCCCTAGATTTATTTCCAATACACTGTATTTGTTTTTAAATCGTCCGGAATTCTCCTTTAAGAGTTTATTCTTATTACACACCCCCATCATTGAGTTTTCAACCGACAGGTTGGTATTGTCATGATTGGGATAGGCATTCACATGCCAGCGAGGCGAAGGGGGGGGGGGGGGGGGGGGGGTTGCCCGGCCTCAGCTAGCGTTCTTGGGCCCAAGACCCTCCTCCTTCATGGCCTACAATTGTTGTTATTGTTCTTGTTTTGCTAACTTGTTTTACCAGTACGTTCGGTGACACGACATATGCTCCGCCGACATATGCTCCGCCGACAATTGCTCCGAAAAATGCGACAATTGCTCCGCGACAAATGCTCCGCGATACTTGCTCCGCCGACATTTGCTCCGACGACAAATGCTCCGCCGACATTTGCTCCGCCGACAAATGTCCGCCGACAAATGCTCCACCGACATTTGCTCCGCCGACAAATGCTCCGCCGACATTTGCTCCGCCGACAATTGCTCCGCCGACAAATGCTCCGAAGATGCGACAATTGCTCCGCCGACATTTGCTCCGCCGACAATTGCTCCGCCGACATTTGCTCCGCCGACAATTACTCCGCCGACAAATGCTCCGAAGATGCGACAATTGCTCCGCCGAAAATGCTTCGAATATGCGACAATTGCTTAGCCGACAATTGTTCCGCCGAAATATGCTCCGGAGATACGACATTTGCTCCGGTGACAATTGCTCCGCAGAAATATATGCTCTGAAGATGACAGTACCTCAAATGGTCCAAAAAACAACATATGTTCCTCAACCATAATTGTTCCACCGACATTTACTCCGCTGAAGATTAAACTCTGGAATGAATTCTCAAGTACCTTTGGTATGAAGTGCGCTTTTATATGTTATTCGAATCTCTTGTGAAATTGTAGTACAATCGATTCAGTAACCATCGATTCATTCAAATATTTTATTTGGCTGGTTTGTTTGTTTCACGTTTCTTTATACAGGGTGGGGGGGGGGGGGGGGCAGTCAAGCCCAGTGTTGTAATGATGCGTGACCCTGCAGCCTGCATCTAGTAGCAGAAGGGGAGGCACAATAACACACAACACTGGCTTTAGTTTTTGATGTTACATTGGGGTTCGACTGGAGTCGAACCACGGACCCTCATAGTATCCGAAAATGCTGTGATGAATAGTATACTGAACAAAGCAATCATCAAGCGAAGGGCATGATACTGGTGTTAAGATCGATCATGAATAGAAAAAAGAAAAGTCTTTATAATCACTGCATTTGTATTACTCAGACTCTTTACGAATCAAGAAATTGTTCCGCATGAGTTCAAAATTTATCCACGTTTTATCAAAATTCAAAGAACGTTATTTTCACCCACTGTTAAATTTTCGGAGTTCCAATTTTGTTTAGATTTGTTCATCGTTCACTGAACAACGAGGGCCCAATTTGTGACACTTCTAAACGCCCCCCCCCCCCCCCCCCACCCCGTAAACGATTAAGGCTGCCTTATTGTCCAACAGAAAAGCACAAACTTCCAATGCATTTTGTATTCGTATAAACGGAAGGATTGGCTGGAAGTAGCAGCAAATTGAAATTCAATAATATAAGGAATTGAGGGGTCCTCTTACCTCCACAGTGAGGTAAGATGGACACTTCACCCCTTTAGTGACTATGACGTCATATTCCATAAAAAGCAATATGTGATCAATTTTATTGTTAATATGTGAAGAATAGATTGTCTTCTAGACGATGTGATCTTTATTTAAAGGGGTAGTACGTAACAGTTTTGCTACTTAAGGCTGAACTTTAGTAACCAACCCTGGACAGTTACTTGATAAACTAATGGTTATAACTCCACCATGCTCGAAAGGTATACAAAATTACAAACGACTTAGTAAAACGCCTGTTATCATTCAAAAAGAGCCATTTAAACACAAGAGGGCGCTTTTCTTAAAAGGCATTGGTTTCAACCATTTTCATACAAAATTATGCATGTGGTGTTTTATTGGAATGACGATTAGATAGAGAGATCATCAACAACTATTCCAAAAATGATTTTGAAAATTTTTGAAAAAGTGCAAGCATTTTAAAAATATTTTGTTGAAAAAAAAATCATCTAATTATTTGGGCATTTGTCTGCGGAGCATTTGGCGGCGGAGCAAATGTCGGCGGAGCAAATGTCGCGGAGCAATTGTCGCAGCTTCGGAGCAATTGTCGGCGGAGCAAATGTCGGCGGAGCATTTGTCGGCGGAGCAATTGTCGGCGGAGCATCTGTCGGCGGAGCAAATATCGCGGAGCATTTGTCGCGGAGCATTTGTCGCATTTTTCGGAGCAAATGTCGGCGGAGCATATGTCGGCGGAGCATATGTCATGGAACCGTACGTTCAACTTTGGGGACTTTGTACGAGCTAAAAAGCCAAACGTTTTGACCACGTCCTATCTTTTTTTCCAACATTTCTCTTTGACATGACTCCATACTCAGGTTAACGCTCATACTTAAATTGCGGAATTTTCGGTGATGGGTTTACATCGTATAGCTGCAGGTCGGAGCTGCAGTAATTATGTACAATACGGTGATGTATCACAGACTTTGACAATATCCGCCTTTCATATGCGCGACTGACACATCGCAGCTTGTTGAAACTCATTGCAAGTACGTGTGACCAAGGCAGGATAATTGAATGGTGATGGTGTCCCAACCGTATAGTGCCAACATTTAGTGTGTGGGCCCGCATTCGTATTTGTTCTCATAGCAAGGAGCCGAAGTGGACTTTTCAAACAATACTTCTACAATCAGAATTGTGTGCCGTTTGTGATATGTACTGCTGAGTTACACTCATCGAAAACAGGACTACAGTTTCATGTTGAACGAGGTAGGTAAGTAAAGCCCCACTCTCATATACACGGTTTTTAAGTCGAATCGCGCAGAAAATCGCTTAGGTCGTTCTGATTTGTTGGGCATCGTAAGGAAAACCGTGAAAGGGGAGCATAAACCACTGACTTATTCAAAGTAGTCGCTGCGCCTACAGGATTGTATCAAACTCTTGACTATTTGTTGCGAATTCGTATTCAGTCATTTTCACTTCGTTGCAATTCGTTCCGACTCGTTCCGCTTCGTTGCAAAGATATTCGCTTTCCGCTGGTACATATAATATAAAGCTCCAATTATGTCATACCTTGAACATACCTTGAAGGCCACACCTCACCAGCTTCATCGTGAGAGTAGACAGTTAAGCGTGGCAGGGATTAGGGGGCCCTTTTGAGCCTATTTTAAAAACCCAAGTTGGATAGCTGTTTCTTAAAATTTAGGAGTGAGGGGGCTTGGACTACACTTTGTGGATGTTTGTTCCATATATTGACAACCCCTTTGACCCCTATAGAGTAGTCAGCTTCAGTCAGTCTAATCTGTCTTTATAGGGAAAATGCTGGATACAAGGAATGGGTTTTGTTGCACTGCAGGATCTGCAGGATCTGCTTATCCTTATAATTTTAGAAACAATTTTAGAACCACCTCCTGTGAAGTTGCGCTTGATCATAGCTGTTTCCTTTTTTGGCTGCAGCAGCACACTGGGATGCCACTTCCAGTGATTTGTTTACAAGTACTCCCAAGTCTTTTTCTTCTGTAGTTTCTTTGAACTTGTCATCCAAGGTGTACGTGTGATGGGGGTTCTGGTGACCAAAGTTCATGACACTACACTTGTCTGTATCGTACCTCATTTGTCAACGGCTTGCCCAATTTTGGAGGTGATTGATCGAGTCCTGTATGTTATTTATGTCATCATCTGTTGATGCTGGTCTAATCAGTTTCGTGTCATCTGCAAGTTTGCTGATAGTTGAGGTCTGGTTTAGTCCTAGTTCCATGTCGTTCATATACATCAGGAAGCATATCGGACCAAGTAAGGATCTTTGAACCACTGAGCTAGTAATCAAATCATCAAATTGTTGCGGCATGCCGACAGTTGCAGCAGCAAAGGCGAGTGCATCTGAGGACAAGCAAAGGGAACGAATGTCAGACGATCTTGAACGGCAGGTCTTGGAGTAGTTGGCCAAAGCTTCAGTGAACCTGAGGTTGCGGACGCCGCCCTGACTAATGGAGGTATGGTGACACCGGAAGTTCGAAGTGCAGCTTGGCAGGAGACGCAGAAGTGGAAGAAAGAAGCCGTCTTAGACGATGTGCTTTTCGCCTTCGGTCAAACGGGTACCAGAGAAGCCCACGCAGACGATGTCAAGAACTATATCGCGATCGATATGCCGCCCGACGATGAGAACATCGAGGTCAAAGAAATTGATGCCGACCCGGTGATTTATTTTTAGATATGGATATTAGTCGATGGTCAGGATAGAAATAGGTCCACTGAATAACGCTTCTTTTTCTTATATCAAAACAAATTGGATGCGTTCCATTTTACACTTTTCATTTGAATGATGTGAACTAAAGCCGAATGCTAAATAGTCGATTATGACCGAGAAATCCTATATTCTTTTTGTGGGGCTTTTTAGCTACGTGATTTACTGGGTAAAACTTTAATAGGGAAACACCATGTAAAATACGGTCGTTTCTATAGGGAGTGTATAGAAATCAATACACGGTAGTATGTTTTATGCTCGTTCTTACTCTCCGCATCTTCAAATTAGACTTTCAAACCTTTTCAACAGTGTTCCCATCCAATATCAATGATATAGGTTTCTCTGTTCGTTTATTTAAAGAAAATATCATCAAATTTGTTTTAGAAATATTTAAAAGGAGTTTGTTTGCTTTAAGGTCAAGAATTATTGAAAACCCCAATATTAGCCCAATTATATTTTTACAGTAAGCTGAGATGATACAGAATAAGAAAATATTGCTTTCCAAGTACTCATTCATCAAACAATTGAAACAAATTGAATATATTGAACACAATTGTCTCAATACCCAAATCCAGCGACTTGCGGACTCGCAAAATATTTCTTTCTGGTGACGTCACCTATGGGAAGCTGTTATATCTACCGCATATACCGGGAATATACCGAAGCTTTCGCGCTTGATTAAACTATTTTCTGTACAATTATGGTGGTTTAGACTTATCGAACTACTAAATAAACAACTTAAAATCGTTGTATGGTTATTCTTTTATTTATTTCAGTGTCTGATAAGGTAACAAATGGGTAAATCAATCACCAATAATTATATAGTCTGCGAGTGGAATCATGATCACTGCGTGCTGTAGCTATACGCTGACCATGCACCATTAGTGAAAAAGTGTGTCTCCAGTGATCCTGGTCTTCTAGAGAAGAGATTTAACTTTACACCAGTTAAATTGTACTTTTACTTGATAGTGAGGGTCCTTCTCGTAAAAGTAACCATAAATTCAAAGTGATTGAAAGTAAAATAAACAATTGACAGGGGATAGAATATGGCCGAGGTATCAAAAACCCCATGTCCCCAAGACAAAATCGTTCAGTTTTTCCAGGTTTGTAAAAAAATAAGAGTACACAGGAGCAAAATAAGTGCGGTTTTACGACAGCAGCACAGTGTTCTATGAAACATAATACAAAATGTTATGATCCCACTTTATTTAAAATGTTGATGGCCATTGGAAATGTGTCGCCAAATCTAGTGAAACCTACGTTACCATTATCTTACTAAATAAAGGGATATGCTTATATGCTCACATCTGTACAGTTATCTTATTTTTCTAATGATGAGAACATGGCATACAAGTAAAAACATATTTAAAAGTCAAGATACAAAAGAAATGTGACTGGGAATATAAGAAAGAGACGGGATAAAATAGTAGATTTAAGAGGTGTAACATACGTTACCACGAATTTTAAATATAGGTAACCACTATGATGTAAATTACTCTACTGGAGTTCAGGCCAATGAAGTAGATTGATATCACACAAAAAATGAAAATTAAGTTCAACTAAATGTCGCTTAATCAACCAAATGATGTAACATACGTTACCAGGTGATGTAACATACGTTACCAGGTGTAAACAAATGTGTGTGGGATATACTTAATAACTATCTAAATTGATAGCAAACTGGTTAACGCCATCTATATGTGGTTAAGGGTGAGCTTAGCAATCATTTTCAAGGCCAAAATTGTATTCAAACAACACTAAATGTAACATACGTGACCAATTTGAAACATACGTTTACGGCCAAATTACATATCTTTGGAAATCGTTAACGGACACCTGACTAGATGAATGTTCACAAAATATGTTTTAGTGGTTTTATTAACACTTCATTGTTTTTTTTCATGGTTGTAACATTCAGTTAACAACATTGAAACTAACTAGCTAACATGTGAAATGTTGATGGTAACGTATGTTACACCTTTTTATCAAAATGAAGCACACATTTCTTGCACAGTAACATTACGTGCTCATTTTCTCGGAGTATATACTACCAAGTATGCACTTTAGATTGGCATTAAAATCAAACGTTTAGCAAGAACTTTATTTTTGACATTTTCTGACTTTTCAGTTGTACATAATTAGTGGTTTTGATGTGTACAGCGACGTTGCGCGACGCGGCGCGCGGGCAAATACTAGTTTCGGGTCGCAGCTAGATAGCTAGCGGTTTACTCTGGCGATCTCCCCGGCCCCGGTCCGGCCAGTCCAAGCGCAGCCGACGAATCCTTCGTGTATGAACACTGGATTGTATTCGTCGTGATGATTAATACATTTCTTTACAAATACTTGATTATATTTGTTGGACTTCATGCATATCGAATTCGAGGAATTATAAACAAATTATAAACAAAGTTATAAACAAAGTTATAAACAAATTATAAACAAAGTTTTAAAAATATTCTAGATGTATTTATTCAGGCTTTCCAGCTATAACGGACCAACATTTTTTACGACGAGTCCTAATTTCTTACGTGCGTTTCCCCGTGATAACTTTGTCATTTAGTTAAACATGTTTTTTATCATATTTTGAAAATAATTGATTGAGTCGATCAAGCCTTGAAGATAATTTACAATTTCAATTACAGACATGTTGAGAATTTATTAGATATAGACTAGATTTGACGGAATTATGAGTCAATTTATGACGAGAATTTCAAATCTAGCTGTCCAACATCATGCACATTTGTCAAAAACAAAACTTAAACTGTTTCAACAGTGTTATTTCATTTTCAGTTCACATTATTTTAGGTTTATAAATACACGTTTAATATTGTTTTGAACACTTAATAATCATTAAGTTACGCAAAAATATGTTTGAAAAATTAAATCGGTTATGACAAACCATAAAACTTCAAACCAGTGTCACTAAATGCGCGTACAGTGACTATAGGCCTTTTAATGCCAAGCATCGACCAACACTTAATTGGAATTCACCGCCCACGAAGGCGGCCCAATGTCCACACAGCGTCCCGTTCGACGCTTACAGTCTCATTGAGTGATTTCAAGTTCGGTGTTGGGCTGGTGTTAGAGTGGTGTTACTCCAAGAGCTGCTTAAATCGAGCTCAAAATCAGCTGTTCGGTTTGGGAGAACCGATACCGATAGTGCTATCGATATCTAAACACCGCCCTAACACCAGCGAAAAAGAACAAAAAGGGTTTAAAATGCCGACGAAAATGCCGAAACCCTTTTTCAAATCATTTCAATCATTACGTTTATGATACTGCTGTTCATAATTCAGGGTAATCTGAGACGATAATATGCAGTTCTGTCAGTTAGTAAATGTAAAATCATACCATTTGCATTATTTCTTTTGTTATTAGAATAATTCTAAAGACGTGTCACGAGTGTCATGCGCGAATTTTGACAAATATTGATTTGCAGCTGAACAGTGCTATACGCAGCGGAACATTCACTACGCATTACGCCAGAAGTTGCGGCGTTCTTAGTCTGCGCGTGGCCGTTAACGGCGTTGTATGTGCATGCATGAGTGAGTGAGTGAGTGATCAGAGTGAGCTAATAAAACAATGATTGAATTAAATAATTCATAATTATACTAGTTAATGAATCGGGTCAATCTATCAATCAATCATTTAATCTAACAACCAATCAACCAATCAATGAGTGAGTGATCAGTAATTAGTAATATAATATAGTGAGTTAATAAAAACAATGATTGAATTAAATAATTTATAAATATGGTGAATGAATCGGGTCAATTTACCAATCAATCAATCAATCAACCATCAATCAATTCAATCAATCAATCAATCAATCAATCAATCAATCAATCAATTAATTTAATCTAATTAATTTAATAAAATTATTTGACACACGGAACTAGCTACTCAGTACTTGACTACCGAAGTAGTTGGTACGGTAGGACTTTTTCTCGGTCGATTACCCTCCGAAACATTTTATTTTATTTTTATATATTGTTATTAAACCGGCCAGTCTAAGCAGTCTGTCTATATCTAGCTATATAGTCTTATCTAGTTTATTCCAGTTTATTTCTGACTAGGTCTAGGACTAGGCCTACTGCCTACTGCCCTGGGCCTATGCCCAGGCGAAGCCAGGCAAGCACGGCAGCATGATATCACTAGACTAGTATCAGTACCAATAATAGAACTAGAGTAGTCAAGACCGTAATTGTAATAGCGTCAGTCAGTGCAGTGCAAGTGGAATAAACAGAGACAAATGTTTGCTTTATGGCTGCCTAAGGCTAAAGCTAAGCCCTAAAAGTAAAACACTATCACTAAGTCTAAGACTGAGTGTTTAATTAGGCTTAGCCTAGCCCTAGGCTAGGCTAAGTAAGGATTAGCCTTAATTAATAGGCTAGCATGCCGGCCACGGGGGCTAGGATGATGCTAAATTGTTAGTCTTAATCTTACTCGATCTTAGCGTTAGACTTAGCTTAGCCTCAGCCTTAATAGCCCCAGGGGCGCGCAGGGGCCAGGACTCCGGGAGTATGCTATGCTTAAGAGTAACTAAGAGTAAGACATATCTAGACTAGGCCTATCCGGCCTGTCTTGACTAACTAGTTATCCTAGGACTATGCCTATAGTCTAGTACTAGTAGACTAGGCTACTACATAGTACTAGATAGTACTAGAAAAAGATAAGTAATAAAGTAAGTACAACATATTAATAGTATTAACTTCTGCTAGTTATGGCTAATTAACGCGTTAACATCTGCATGTTACTAAAATAGCTTGAGTTTGACATATTATTATTAATTAGTTTACTTACACAGAAAATAAGGATGGACACAGCACAGGACAGGTCCATCAGAGGCTACATCTATTTTCAGCAAGCTGGTGATGGTATTAACTATATGATTGAAGTCTGTGTAAAATAAAAATCCACTTGGTCTCGAAGGCGAAGCGAAGTCTATATTATAGCTGCATAAATTGTGCATACGTGTTTGTTTAGGTTATTTTGGCGTACCGGTACGTGTAATTACCATATGACCTAATTAATTACCATTAATTAGACTCAAGATCAGACTCGTATTGGTTGTTTATTGATCTTAATAATGTATCCCCAAGAAATGTATCACTATTGGCTTACCAAAATAATAACCCTCAATTATGTTTGATTTTTTTACTAAATATTCAAGAAGACGGTAAATCTAGGTAATTTATAGACCGTGACGTGTTATCGATATTTGCAAACACAACACAAGTATTCAATTCATATTCTAAATTAAGATCGACTAGCCTACGTTATGATTAATTCATTGATTTGACGTTCACACTAAATCATTGGCGGCGGGGGAAGAGGGGGGGGGGGGGGGGGGGGGGGGGCTGGTGGCGGTCACTTGACAAATGAACGAGGGTCAATTTGATAACATTATTAATGATACATTTTAAAAATATACCACAATCTACTACTTTAGAACTATACTACTTCTTCTTCTACTACTAATACTCTATTATAGTACTAATGGAAAGAAAAACACTTTTCAGTTATTTTTGTGTCTAGCATCACTTTGTTTAATTGCCTAATTGTTTTTTTTTATTTATCTT
Organism: Echinarachnius parma; assembly: GCA_037951105.1. Taxonomy (NCBI): domain Eukaryota; kingdom Metazoa; phylum Echinodermata; class Echinoidea; order Clypeasteroida; family Echinarachniidae; genus Echinarachnius; species Echinarachnius parma. Next base: position 56,302 of record JBAMJV010002730.1, on the reverse strand, counting down.
GTACGGTACGTTGGTTTATTTTTAGTTGGATCGTCAACCCAAGCTGACTATAGACTCAAAACCGTCTTCGAATTAATTGGTTCATTAATCATTTCCATTAATTCTAATCAATTATGAATTCATCGTATACGTATACTTCTGCTCTAACACTGCACTAACACCGAACTTGAAATCACCATTTCTTAAATCCCTAGGGGCTAGTGTTAGTGAATGGGAAATTTGTACGCAAATCCTTAACACCAGCCATGAAGCTCAGTTCAAGCAGACGACATTTCCATAAAATTACAACACCAGCCACCGGAAGTTGCAAAATTCCAGAGGTCAACTCCTAACACTGCAAGAGTTCAAGTTCGGTGTTTAGGCCGGTGTTAGTGTTTATTAAACACTAACACCAGCGTTAAACACCGAACTTGAAATCACTCATTGCTTTTCGAGACTTTTTAAAGAGTTATAAAACATGTTTAATGAAGTAAATGACTGATCTCATGAACTTTTATGGAATATACAAGTCTCTAAAATCACTTCCAATATTAGAGAAATGCATGTACTGAAATCAATGCATGAATACGGAAATGAAATATGTTCCGGCGAAATGAATGACGATTCTGTCAAAAAATTAGTTTTAGATATCATTTTTTCAAGACTATTGTATGAAATCTAGCTCATGATACTTTATAAAAATTGATATTTTGGAAGTGCATACCATTTTTAAAGTGAAAATCGATTAAGTAAGTCTTGTATTTTAGTGATTCAGAGCTAACAATCTAAATCGATGTAAACTGTTTTCTATTATTAAAATAATTCTGAAAACAATTGTATGTACCCCACGAATGCCATATGTATAATAATAATAATACTAATATGAACATTTATATAGCGCAGCTACTATAAATATATACTCTACTGCGCCTAAATAATTATTTAAATTATTATTACCCATGGTCATCAGATACATTTCAAACCAACACAATGATATTGCGTACTTCCTCAACTCCCCGGGGAGCATACTAGCCGAGCTGCCACTGATGATGGCTCTACACACTAATTAACACCCGACCATGGTACCCATGTAACAAAATATCATAGTTGAGCGAATCAAAAGCTTTATAAAGGTCTAAATGATATTTACTAATTGCTGTTTCCTTTATTCCAAAATGTTGTTATTTAATCTATTGCATATAAAACCTTTCCGTAGAGTGATTCGGTCTGCACCCAAATTGATATTTTTGAAAGTATGATAATCTTTCCAGTTGTTCATACAAACGAACAAATACAATACGCAAGAACACTTCGAGAATAGAAATTTGCGTCTATACTTTTTACCCAAATGAGATTTTGTATATATACATATGTATGGGGATTACTGTTGCAACTTTAAAATGATCAGGAACAATGTCTGTACTAACAGATGAATTACGAATGTGAACTAAAGGATTAACAATAGAATGAACAATATGCTTAACAAAATGTGGATTAAAGTTGTCATACCCGCAAGAAAGTGATGATTTTAACCACCTCGCAAAATCAATAATCTCAATTGCGTTAGTACAAAATATAAAGATGAACTATCTCTAGGAGGCAAATATCCTGTAACGTGCTTTTGAGTAGACTGTACGATGCTTCTATGCCGGCGTTTACAAAGTATTCATTAAATATATTGGGAATACGTTCATTAGACATGAAAAATGTTTCATATAATTTGAACATAAACTAAGTCATAATAATAGATGGGAAGATGAAATGTTCACTCGGGATTCGAAATGCTACCTTTTGAAGACAATTAGTGAGAACATTGGTGTTCCCTCCACCACCAGTAAACATCTGCATAATAATATTACATGTATGAATGATACTTACATTTTGCAAGTAAATGCAGCATCAGAAGCAGGAGGCTTACCAGGCGGGACAACATGTCCGGTAGTTAGGCGTAGGATGTCTGTACTGGCATCACCAAATCTTGGACCTTGTTATAGTTGACAAACATGGAAGGCGGAATTATTTTACGTGAGACGTGGGATTAGATATTAGTTCAATAGTTCCAAATATGGTGAAACCATTATTACTTCTGTCGATACCCAATTGACAAATGTGCTACAGTAGAATGGTATATATATAAAGCATTTAAAAATAAATAAATCAAACCTAATTTACTTTCGGATTTTATATTCCTTGTACGTAATTATAATTGCTCATCATCAATCGCAATTCCAATTTGGACCTTCTCCATACTCGAACTTCCATTATATTTTCGAACAGTGATAAAACTACAATTTAGCTATACTGATGGGATGCTTTCGTGTTACAACCACCTTTTATTAAAGATGAATAACAGTTTTGGAAAAGTTACAGAAAAAAATTATAATTGATCAATATTGTTGAATATGTATCTAAAAAGGGCTTGTGTGGTAAAATCCGAACCCGAGGATGCGTTAAATGCAGAAATATCGGAAGAAATCCAATACCCGCCCGTGATATGTATAAATCCACCGCCCGTTCGCACCTGTCCGCGCCGCTAGCGCTGGACTGGAGATATCGACAAGCTGGGGACAAGCCCGTATAGCGAACGCACGCGGTCAATTTACACGTAGCGTATGCGCGATTCCGCGTTGGCGATATCTATCCGCAACAGATCAATTTATAATTTTGCAAATATATCAATTAGTAGGCGGTTTCTTGGCCAAATTTGTATTATCCCATATTAGTAAAACTATATTCTTTCACATGGTTGGTAATAAGAGCGTACATTTCATTTTTAGGGGGTTGGGCGTTTCCCACTACTGTCATTCTGTATAATAGGACACTGTATGTTTGAAAATGTAGATATAAAACAAATAATATAAAGTGATACACATCAGTGCTGTAGTCGAGTCCAACCTGTCCGAGTCCGAGTCCGAGTCCGAGTCCCTGGAGTCCGAGTCCGAGTCCGAGTCCGAGTCCGAGTCCCGGACCTCGAGTCCCGAGTCCCGAGTCCCGGACATCCGAGTCCGAGTCCGAGTCCGAGTCCCAAGGGGAAAATCTTAATTTGCAATTCTTTTTATAACACATTAGTTTCATTATGATAAATGCCTTACAGTGAACTCTTTATAACATAAATAGTTGTCTGGTTCATTGTAAACTTCCATTTGTCAGAGAATTTATATATTTTAACTCTTCTTACTACAACAGTTATCTTCATAATAGACACCATCAAAGAAATGACAAAGGGTTATCTGCAGAAATGATTTTGGGCAATGTCAAAGGTTATTATTACAGAGTATGAGACAAATTCAATTAAACAAAATTTAATGAAAAAAGTTCATAAAAAGTGTGACAGACGCCGGACAAGAATTTAGTTTTTTTTTTTTTCACCCTAAATTTCCCCAAAATACAGTGGATAAGGAACTGCTGCATATCTTTTCCTATTAAGGTTATTCACTGTCAAATGGATTAATGGGATATAACTTTATGTGCAAACAGTCAAGTTGCTGAAAAATAATCATTGTTAAAGTTAAGCATAAATTTCAGCAATTTTCTTATCCTTTTAAGATCACAATTTTCAGCATAAAATATAAAATATCTGAAAATTCACGTTTTGTGCCATAAACTGTCAGTTATGAACTACTGGACCCATGAGGCTAAAAGCCTAAAATGATTTTAAAATTTGGCCCATTGTAGACATTTTCATGGAATTACCACAAGTTATTACAATCAGAGTATGTCAGTACTGGAGTATATATGTATATATTATACTGATAAAGAGAAAGGGATGCTACTTCACATTTATTTTAACAAATTGAATAACAAATATTTTTGTGTATAATTGTAATGGTCGTGTGCGTTCTGCAAAATTTACATTTTGCTTGATGTTTTTTCTTTGTTGAACGATCAACAAACTCTCTATGGTCCATATACCCAAACAGTATGACACGAGAAACTGAAGACATGATTGTTGAATGACTGGTTGATTGAAGTATCAGTCAGTATGTCGATTGTTTTTCTTGTTTTTTTTCGTTATTCGTCATAGCTAGCGTGCGCGGTAGCCTAGCGCATAACCGAGGATACCGTACTACAGTACTGTACTTGCACACGTACACACGTACCGTGGTACACACATGCTTTACTGTATTGCTTAGTCGCTTCAGCTCAGGCTTTCGTAAATTAATTCACGTTCTGGCCGTAATACTTGACCGTGTCTTGCGTGTTCCTAAACATAAAACGACTAATCTCAACGTCTAGTTAGGCATATAATAGCTTGTTGAGGCGATGTTACGATCATTTTCCAGAATGCCACTCAAGTGAGCAAGGTGCGCTAGAACAACAGGTTTGTATTTGCTTGCGCTGGGTAATTTTATGAACTATAAATAAACGTGGGAAAACGGAAAAAATGCCGGTCTCGTTGCCGGTCTCGGCCCGATTTTCGCCCGAGTCACGAGTCACCATTGGTCGAGTCCGAGTCCGAGACCGAGTCTTTTAGGCTCGAGTCCGAGTCCGAGTCCGAGTCCCGAGAAATACGGACTCGAGAGCGGTCTCGAGTCCGAGTCCGGGCTCGAGTCCTACAGCACTGATACACATACACATTAATACACATTATTCAATATTCCATAGTGTGCATTTACTCACATGCGTTACACCTCCCCAGGGTGTTAAATAATCACTTTAAAGTTCCTGGGCACTTTTTAATCCCAAAACATTCAATTCAAATGAAATTTAAACCTGCTTCCCCATGTCTCAATTATATTCAGCACGTGGGGCATTATGGGTGTTTTGTATAAGAGCAGATGGATATGTACTACGATGGGTTGTAAACGTATGCCATGGATACAAAAACGGACGGATGAAGATGGTCAGAAATGTGCATGAACTGACAGATTGACGAGAAAAACGACCACACGTGCGGCGGCTGAAAGTGTTTTGTTTATTATTAATTTCTTAAACTTCCAGTATACCCCTGTCAAACTGACCTACGACCCCACTACGCTCCTACTAAACGTTCCGAAAAATGAAATACCCCTGTCACACTGACCCACAACCCCACCACGCTCCAACTGCGTTCTGAAAAATTTCGAAGTGCGAGGCGAAGCGCAGTGAGATCGAATTAGCGACGCAGTGACAACGGTATCAATTGTTCTTCATTGTAATCGATGGTACACCCGCCCGCGATCACGAGGCGCTAGCTTCTGCTGCAACCTGACTAGTAAAAAAGCGCGAGGCAAAACCTAATACGGTCACCTCGAACACAGCAGAAGCTTTCAAGAACGGGATGGGATCACCTATATGAGCTACCTAGAACGCCAAACATCGGCGTTTGTTTTGAACGTTCTCAAGACAAACCCAGGATTTCTCGCTCTGACCTTTTGTTCAGGAAGATTTTCTATTCATGCATGGGAGGTTATCTATTCACGTATGCATTCCCCCGTGAACAAAACACAATCTGCAGATCTATTCCAGTTCTTGTGATTGGCTTGTAGACGGCAATCATACCTGAACCATATTGCGAAGTCTCGCTGGTCATCCCCATCTCAACCGCCCAGGCGGACGACGCAAGTGACTTGAGGATTTAGTGAAACAACCCTCTGTAGAGTGAGAAAAGACAATATTCCAGTAAAACCATATAATAATTAGTTTTATAAAAACAGCTCCGGTTAATTCAGTTACGTGATTGGTTAAATCATGTCACGTGACTATATATTAATTTCAACAAACATGCACGACCGTGCGGGAAAGGCACAACAACCGTAATTTGTTGTTGCGCTGTATCGGAACGGCTGTGACGTCACAATGCTTGTTTACATAGTTTCTATCGAGAAAAAACGCGCGAAAGTGATCGTGAAAAAGATGGAATTTTTTGTAAATTACCTGTCCCGTAGTAAAAACATGTTGGCAGTTTCGTAAATTATATGGTATGTGGTTTGATATTGTCAAGTTGGGAATGGAAATGCATAGAGCCCGTTGATAATTTTCACTTTTACGGCAAATTTGTCGGCTTCGAATCGGACTGAATTTTGCTCCGCAGCTCAGCAATGCATTTGCTGCAAAGTCAAATCAGTCAGTGAGTGCAGTAGTAATGATGAATGATGTAAATTCCTAATAAAGTCCCACTCTAGAGTTTAAATAGACTGGGTTACTAATTATGGCAAGTCTGTTTCAAATAATCCAGCGATCATAAACAATTCCGTGGTTGAGCTCGTTTTATAAAACCGATAATACACGTTCTTATAATTGTGTGCGTCGGTGTGAATACAACGCACTCTACAACTTGTATTTTCTGTATAATATTATATGATTAGTACAATATGAGTCATTGATATTTTTTTATGAACTATGACCAAAAAAAAAGATAATAACCAACCTTTACATTCAATTAATTTTTAGTTTAAAGACACATACTTGTAATAATTGTCATTTCCACCTAAAGGGACCTATAGAATGCATTTAGGCTTGCCAGAAATATTCGGCATCAAGCATTGTCTGCTCACGCTGCTTTTTGATGAATAACACCTCACTCATCAACAGACGAAATTCAAAAGATCACGCGAAAAACTGACGGCCTAGCGCACAATAAATGAGTCAAACACTTTTGTGTACACATACATTGTGCAAAGCTTTTCATTTTCGACTCAATATTGCTATAATCTCTGTTTAAACTATAACTCAATTATGTAAAATTTGGGGCAAACAACGCATCAGGACCACACTTAACGAAAATTTACACTTTTAGCTTTCTTCTGCACAGCATGAGCAATGATAAAGATAATCGATATGTAACTTTTTGATTATTTACAATCAAAAGTGTCAGTAAATAATATGTTAGTTAAATAGTGCTAAATCTGGCGAAACTAACATTACTTTTGTCGATACCCATTGATAAATGTGCTAAAGTAGAACGGTATATATCGCATTTAAACGAAATAAATCAAACCTCATTCACTTTCCGATTACATATTAATTCTACGTTAATTAATTATTATAATTGTCCATCATCAATCGCAATTTGGACATTCTCCATATACTCGAACTTCCATTACATTTTTGAACAAGTTAAAACGACAATATTTTGTTTAAAAGGATCTAGTTACTCTATTGACATGTGCAAAAAGTGATGAATGGTTGATACAAAATATACTGTTGTTATCTGATATGTCCACTTGGTATTGTGTGCAAATGTCAAGTCAAATGGACGTTATAAGGCCGAGTAATGAGCAGAAATGCAAAGTGAAATTTGCTAACTCATTTGCATTGAATTTGTACACGGTTATGACTATCCAGCGGATAGTTTAACATCTGAACACTTCAATCGTAAATATCTGTTACACAAAAGGGAAATTCGAAAAACCGAAACATGTCCCATGCTTCTATTGCTATTACGCGAATACAACAAGGTATGAGTGAACCGCTAGAATTCTAATTGGATTTTGAGGATTTGGACATTGTTACTTGTTCTCTTTCAGCTAGACAGGACAATAACGGGTTACAGCCACCTTTTATTAAGGTTATAATAGAACACCGTATGTTTTGAAATGTTGATATAAAAAAGTAACACACAATCTTTAATCCGTCATGACAGATGTGCATCAAGGAATCTGGGCAATTATAATTCACATTATTTTGATTGTGCTGACGACACACCAGCACATCATCCCAATTAGCTTTGCAGCTGCTCCAAGGGATTATCTCATCAATTATCAAGTGGGGGAGGCGGGGTGGGGGGGGGGGGGGCTGGTGCTGCAGCTAGCATGCCCCTAATTTACTCCAGTTTGTTAGTCTCACTTTAGTAAGATAAATGTCATCAATAATTAAATATACATTTGCGTAGTGTACGTGTATTCACATCAAACACTTGTTATGTCCCAAGTAAAGGGCGTGAAATAATGATCACAGATGTTAGTTATAGTGCTAAATCTGGCGAAACTAACATTACTTCTGTCGATACCCATTGATAAATGTGCTAAAGTAGAACGGAATATATCGCATTTAAACGGAATAAATCAAACCTAATTTACTTTCCGATTAAATATTAATTCTGTGTAATCATAATTGCTCATCATCAATCGCAATTTGGCCATTCTCCGTAATTATATCCGAACTTCCATTACATTTTCGAACGAGTTAAAACGACAATATTTTGTTTAAAACGATCTAGTAACTCTATTGACAAATGCAACAGGTTATGAAAGGTTAATATAAAATAATGTTGTTATCTGATATGTGCACTATGTATTGTGTGCAAATTTAAAGTTAAATGGACTTTATAAGGCCGAGTAATGTGCAGAAATGCAAAGTGAAATTTACTAACTCATTGCATTGAAATTGTACACGGTTATGACTATCCAGAGAATAGTTCAACATCTGAACACTTCAATGGTGAATATCTTTTACACAAAGGGGAAATTCGAAAAACCGAAACTTGTCCCATGCCGCTATTGATAACACGAATACAACAAGGTATGAGGGAACCGCTAGAATTACTATTAGATTTTGAGGATTTGGACAATGTTAATTGATCTTTATCAGCTATACAGACAAGATAATTTCGTACCAACTGTTATGAAGGTTATAATATGAACATAAGAACACCGTATGTTTTTAAATGTTAATATAAAAAAGTAACACACAATCTGTAATCCTTCATGGCAGTGTGCATTGCGGAATTAATCCTCATTATTTTGATTGTGTTGACGACACTCCAGTACATCATCCAAGTTTAGCTTTTCTGCTGCTCCAAGTGATTATCTCATCAAATATCAAATATGGAGCTGCAGCTACCATGCCCCAATTATGCTCCAGTTTTTAGTCTCACTTACTATAGATTTTCCGGGCCAATTTCATACCCAAATTCACACAAGGGTCATTCAAATTCACGCATTTTTTGTTCATGGGTGACTTCGGTCATTCATTTTCACAATCCTTGCATCCGAACTCGTTAACTGGCACCCCATTTTCAATTTCGAGCAATCAAAATCACTATACGTGCATGCAATTTCATTTCCGTGCACAGATTTTTACGTTCGTGCATTCAAATTCACACGTTTTGGCTTTCAATGCTTGTTAAGTCCAACTTAGTGTTAAGTTCAACTTAGGATCTTTGTGAAACACCCCCTGAACCATATTGCGAAGTCTCGCTGGTGATCCCCATCTCACGAGACAAGGTGACATGAGAATTGGGTGATTCAACCTACATATAGTGTGAAAAGACTATGTTCCGGTTAGACCATTTCATAATTAGTTATATTATAAGATTAATAAAATACGAGTCACATATAGACTAACACCAATGAATCTCATTCACCAATAAACTAAATTTTAAAAGATCACGGGGACACTATACATTAGATGGCTGGGCGGACAATAAAAGCTTTACACATACATTGTGCAAATCCTTTTCATTTTCTACTAAGTATTGCTCCTTTTAAATCATATCAATCACATGCGACGATTTCTTCTCGTCATTGGGGGGAGGGGGCGGGTGATACGTCATTTTGACCATCTTCCGAGGGAGTGAAGTGACCAACCCAGCAGCGTGGGTGCAGAAAAAAGCTTTCTGATTAGCTGTTTAGACATTTTACGATGATTAAGTGTTTATTGCACGCACCCTATTAGAACCATGAATTGAATCGGTCAAGGGATACCCACATCGGGAATTGTAAAAACTTCTAAGTTTCTGGGCTGACATTCACTTTTAAAGGGGTAGTTTAGTTTTGGTAGAGAGGGCGCTGTACATCTCAATTTTTTTGTGAGATAATGAAAAACTGAGTGTCGAATTTGAGAGAACATGCAATTTTAATGGCAGAATAAACTTTATTTGGTCAAAATCGGTCCAGAAACGGCTGAAATATCAATAAATATATTTGATCTTATAATTTTTTGGGGCCCAAATAATTAGATTTTTTCAAAAAATAAAAAGAATGCTTACACTTTTTCAAAAATGTTCAAAAGCGTTTTTTAAATAGTTGTTGATGATCTATCTACTTAATCATTATTTCAATAGAACATCACATGCATTATTTTGTATAAAAAATGGTTGAAACCAATGCCTTTTTAGAAAGCGCCCTCTTGTGTTTTAATGGCTCTTTTTTTAATGATAACAGGCTTTTTACTTAGTCGTTTGTAATTTTGTATACCTTTCGAGCATGGTGGAGTAATAACTATTAGTTTATAATGTTACTGTCAAGGTTTGGTTACTAAAGTTCAGCCTTACCAAAACTGTACTACCCCTTTAAAAGGTCGCGTGATATTGTGGTAAGGTTTGGAAACTTAAAAGTTGTGATTTGTGTACAAATCCTATGAAAATGGACGTTTTCCTAAATTCATAAATGTTTCATTCTATTCACTGTTGGCTAAAAATGGTCGGACATTGGTAAAAAAAAATTGTAATTGAAAAGAAAAAAACAATACCTAAATAAAAATTTAAAATACCTAAAACAAAAACAAGAAATACATAAGAAATTCCCAAAAAGAAAATACACGAGGAATAATTTACTTTTTCCAATTGTGATGTTGAAACGTTGCATAAGAGAGATATATATGCATGCTTAGCATATTCCAAGCGAGAAATTAGCAATTAAAAGACTTAATCTTATTTTTGCATAAATTAGCATAATTAATTAGTTATGATTGGAAATTGATAATTTTCCAAAAACTAATTATGAAAACTTGTAGACCATCTCCCAAGATAATTTTGTACCAAATTGTGTTGTAGCTGCGCATTTGTTGGCCGATATCTCAGGGGATTTTGAATTTTGAAGGCCTAAAATCGGATTGGTGGCCATATTGCTCAAGGCTGATAGAATTCCATTTTGGGGGTTTCAAAGTGGATCTCTTGACAGTCAGAATCCATTGAAAAAGAAAACTATATAGGCTACCTCAAAACAAGGTTAGGCCCAGCGGCCGAGAGCGCAGACGAGCGCGAACTACCTCCGGCATGTCCGGTGTGCTTTCGCCTCGGGCAACATCAAATGTTTCCCACCCTGTCACGAGTCCGAATAATTTCTAAAGAGTCTTTTACTTTCTTGTGAAAAACTCCCCTCCCTCCATTTTCCCTCTCAACTTTTCCCAATAATTGCCTCCTCTTTCACCCTTCCCCTTCTCTTTCTCTCTGTCAACAGATTTCAAGGCGCAATGGAACAATTCTATCGTACTGCAGTGGTTCTTATGTACGTTTTGACCACGTTCAACGTACATGGTGATAATGGTAAGGACACACACATTGTGTGCGTTTGAATAAGATTAGCTAATGCCTAGGTCACAAATGATCCGGGCGCCGTACGATTTTTCTCCCTACGGCGGATTTTCTACGATTTTGGGAAATTCTGATATCGTACAGTTTTCCGGTTTCGTTATTTTGTTCTCGATGGTATAAGGAAGGAGGTTTAAGAAAGTAATTTCTTATACGTACTTGGTACAAGCAAACACGCACAACACACCAAACATGACTGCGGTGGAGGTGGATAACCGGGTGACGCCAACGACTGACATGTATTAATTAAAATACATATAATATATCTACTAGTAATGAATTTATAATTATCTTCACGTTAGGGGGCACACTTTATCAATTACGTTTTTTAAATACGATTCTAACCCTAATAGTTGTAATGAATTGTGTTATATATGCCCCCGTGAGCCTCACCGCCCAACCACCCCCCCCCCCCCCCCCCCCCCTCCCCAAATCCGAGCTATGCTATATGGTTTTAACACAACATTGTGCCACTATATGCTCAGGTATTTGGTTACTCGGCTTCGGGCTATCTTATTAAAAATGGCTTTCAACTCTATACATTAAAGGTCGTCAAGCGTGGGGATGCTACACAGTGGGTCGCCATTTTGAACTAGGCTAGTATGCGCGCACTGCATAACACTGAGCGAACGTGCATTACGCACCGTGCGCATTGCGTACCCAAGGTGGCGCCGCGCATCTGATTTGACGAATCTGAACTACCTTTAAAATTAACAAGGAGTACATATAAAATGTTTCAGTTATTCATTATCAAGTGGAACCCCTGTTTGATGGGGGACCCGGTACAAGATGAAAGCCTGTATGTGAACGATCTTCTCACTGCCATGTGATTTCAACTTTATTGTTTATACAGTACGTTTCATGGAAAGGCAAAATGCTTCACCCCTCAGAACCCTGATTGATCGATATCAGAAATGTCAATGAATATCTTTGACTGAATAATCTTGCTTTGCTATCAATTGCAGGCGGAATGTTCTACGCTTGAAGTAGGCACAGGATGTAATTTACAAGGATGTTTTAAACAAAACACATTTTAAAATGATATTTCGAGAAGACAATAAGTCTATCTACTCAGTCTCGGTCTTCTAATCTTCCATCAATATCATTTTAATTCCCTAAGAGAGAAACATTTCGTTATGTTCCTTTCTCTCAGATAACATCTTCATGTATACAATATTTTTCTATGCAGTTATCGTGGTGGCAAGACTAGGTGCCAGTACCATCTTACCATGTGCCGCTCAAACGCAGTTAAACGATGTAGCATCGCTGTCATGGATCAAGACTTCTTATTCTACCAACACAGAGTTATTCACTAAATTTGAAGAAGGTGACACAGTATTTCCGAGACCAGACAAATACAGTGTGTCCTACTCCTACCAACTTAAAATATTGAATGTCAATGCCTCAGATGCCGGATCATACAGATGTGATTATCGTATATCAGCATTAGTCACTTCCAGAACTATTCAGCTTTATGTACCCGGTGAGAAAATAACAATTTTATTACTATTACCCAATGAGCAAAACCGGTTTTTACAGACATTGAATGCTATAAATGGTTGGGATCAGACTCGTCTTCTATGTCCTTTTAGAAGCACAACATGGGTGCACAACCTCGTGATATAGCTACTGGAAGTCCACAGAACACGTATGAAGGATTTTACCCCTACTGTACATTAATAGCGCATTAAATTCTTAGGGTTCACGAATGTTCTACTCTGCTATGTTCACGATTACACCCAAACACATACTGGTACCATCGTATGCTTCAGACCCGTCTTCTCTAAATTCTTGTACATCTTTGTATACCAAATTTTGCCTTTTCATATGTGAATTATGACATGTGTTTTTATGTCACGTCTCAGACATAGATCATTCGTTCTTCGTCGTTGTTCGACAAGTCAGTTCGTCCTTTTTTTGTCTTTAATCATCGCGGTAGAAAAGCCGTTGCAGAAAAAAAAATGTTGCGGTCCCATAGCGGCGATTTCTACGGCGACTCGCAAAGGATTAGCATTCATGGAGAAAATCGTTCGAGTCGTCGCGAGTCGTTGTAATTCGTTCTATAAACCGTTGTGAATCGCTAAGAACGCCGTGACTCGTAGAGGCACGACGACAGTTTTTAACCGGCTCAAAACTGTCGCCATGCCGCAACGATTTCATCAGAATCGTTGCTCATCGTTGTGAGTCGTATCACATCGTCGCTAATGACCCAGTCACATTCACAATTAAAGCCTCCCGTTAGATCCACGTATTGGAATGTATGTATAATGCAATGAAACGAGGCTATCCGGTGGCAATATCGTGGCTATGTCGTGTCTAAACCGTAGCAATACGTGGCAGTTCTTGTTTTCCCCATCACGAAAGGGAAGGCAGAGCAACTATTGTTTCAGCTATGTTTCTAACGGGAATGCTTCACGGGAATGTGTAACTGGGACATGTGGTTCTTGTTCGGCGAGGGACAACAGACGATTGCAGGACAACCTGACTCGATTCGAAGGAAAAATCTCCGTCTACTTTGTGTTTTCCTTGCAGTCATTGTGTATGCCACGCCACGTGTTTTAAATTTCTAAACCGTTCTGAGTCGTACTGATTCGTTGCAGTTCGCCTCAAATCGCCACGACATAATACGAACCAGAACGGAAAGCGACGATTTGAGCAACGACGCGATACGAGTCAGAACGAATTGCAAAGGTGTTCAAATGACTCAACACGAATTGGCAACGGCAACTTGTCACGATTTTGATATAATCGTGTTGGTGTGCATCTTGTAGAGAACAGTCATGGCAGCTACCTGTCTTCTGTGTTGGAGAGCGGGAATATTCAGGTTCAAGCGTGCTAGCTCTTCATCGACACCAATGATGCGCATAGCTTTAATCTGGATCTGGTCCAGCAGTCTAAGTGTAGTAGCCGAAGCATTCAGCCAGCACAAGGAAGCATATTCCATGACACTGCGTACCTGAGCCTTGTACACCATTGCTCTCCCTGAAACATCTTGCTTCGTTGCCACTCTTCTAAGGGCTCCCAGCTTCTGTCCAGCTCTTGTTGTTATGTTCGAAATGTGTTTTGACCAGGTGAGCTTCCTGTTGACCGTGACTCCTAAGATCACCAGTTCTTCTGTCTCAGTTAGTTTCGTGTCCCCAACGTACAAGTCAAAACTTGTTGGTATTCTCTTTCTAGAGGTTGTTAGAGCTTTGCACTTGGTTGGTTCGAAAGTCACTTCCACTTGTCAGACCATATCTTCAGTCACTCAAGGTCTCTGTTTAGGCTTGAATGTATTGCCTCAGGTTCATCTGTAGATCTAATCTCGCAGAACAGGGTGGAATCATCTACGTACAAGTACAAGTCATTCTCACAGTTATTTCCCAGATCATCGATGTAGACTGAGAAAAGCAGTGGGCCGAGTGCAGACCCCTGGGGAACTGCAGCATTGATGGAGGCGGTGCAGGAAGATTGGCCGGACAAGACAACCTTGATTGATATGTTAGATAGGTAGCTCTCTATCCAGGTGAGCAGTTTTCCATTGATACCTTTGCCTTTCAGCTTTGAGCTCAGGCCGTCATGCCAGACTTTATCAAAGGCTCCCTTAAAGGAACTACAGCGTCTAGATGGCCTAATTTTCACAATTCGGCTCTCTATAAGTAATTTTTCCCGAAGAAAAAGAATTTAGCATTCATTTCTCATGAAATCAATCAATTTTGGCGTAATTAGTAAATATCTTATTGTCCTGGGAACGCCCCTTTTAAATCGCCAAAATGTGACGTCATCTAAAGACCGGACTAATGAACTAAATTCTGTAGATGACGCGTAATGACGTAAGCAAATGAATTGTCAATCACACGTCGATCACGCTGCCTATTCCGGACGCTAAATGTGGGTGGGGCGTAAATTGGCTGCTAAGTAAGATTTGGCATCAGGAAACTAGTCTTAAATCACTACTGTGTTTATTTTCATGGATTTTTCTTCGGCATACCTATGTTTCAAGTCATCAACTATGGAATAAGTGTCAACATACGTTGTATTCTGTAGGTCCTTTAATGTCTAGCGCTATGAGACGTACTTCGTGTCCTCTATCCAGAGCGTTGGACCATTGCTGAGATAGGGTAGTGAGGATGTCGGCTGTGCTGTGATTTGATCTGAAGCCAAATTGTCTGTCGGAGGTTGTGTTGCAGTAGGTAGGTTTGAAGTTGCTTCTGCACTACTGATTCCATAACTTTACTGATGTTACTGAGAAGGGAGATTGGGCGGTACATCGATGGATCAGAATTGGAGTCCCTCTTATGTACTGGAATTACATGTGCGTGCTTCGACTAGTTTGGAAACACTCATTCTGCAAAGAAAAGTTCAAAGAGACAGCTAAGTGGTCTTGCGAGTTCAGCGCTGCACTCTGTTAGGACTCTAGTTGGGATCTCATATCCGGGCCGGTTGCCTTGTCACGATTTAGCCTTCTCATGTGTCTCTTTACAGCTTCCTCAGTGAAATGAGTGTTTGAATGAACAACTTAAACCTGCTTTTAAAATATTCCCGCGATTTTTGGACACTCTAATCGCAGATTGCAGGGATTTATTTGTCTATTCTTTTGTCAATACTATCTTAGATTCTTTTCATCCGTATCTGTTTTCGCTTACTCCTAGTCTCCTACTGAGGTATCATTTTAGTATCATTACTCAGTGAACATATCATATCACAAAAATACATATTTTATCAAGCATTCAATAAATTTTGCCCATGTCAACAAAGTTACTAAATCACTTTAACAATATTGTTTCTCTCCACACAGAGGTGTATATTGAAGATTGCATTGATGTTGTCGAGAGCACATGTTGGGTAGATGGGTTGTCCAACCGTCGTCTCACCTGCAAGTTCTTTGGGTTTCCCGCCAATCTGACTGTATCCTGGCAACGTTCGCAAGGCGACAGAGCGGTCCTGGTCGAACAAGTTTCCAGCAACAGTAGCGGAGAACTGGTAGCGAATTATGACAAGGAAACAGGAGGCACATGCTTGGTTTGCAGGGTCACTGCCGGCAGCTGGGGAACTTCTAGCAGATTTGACCCTTTCGAGCAAGCTGTTCGAATATATGTTCCTGGTAATCCACAATCCAAGCATCGTAATACCTCACTCGTCATTTGGAATTATTGTTCTTTTTTAATATATAGAATACATTCTGCGTCATTCTCATCCTCTCAGAAGGTGTAGTGTATGGGGTTCATTTTTGTTAATAGATGCACAATGCAATATGAATTCGAATCATTATATTTGTTTTTGATTATGTCGAAAATTAAGAACGCATAAAAGAACATTAAATGAATTCACTTTGGTGGCATATGTACTATTATTACATTCCATCTTTGTATTGTGACTTATTTGTTTATCTACTTTGCAATATCTAATCACAGAAATCTTCATTGAAGAGTGTCCAAACAACACTGCATTGTGTCTGCTAGATGCAACCAGCATCAGTTCTCTAACGTGTAGGCCTCAGTTCTCTGGATTTCCCACCGCTGGTTACGTCGAATGGATAGAACTTACAACTACTAGTGACCAAACGATTTTAGCGCATATCAGTTCTGTCAGGGAACTCGTTGTTAACCATAAAACTTGAAAGAAACATTACTCTAGTGTGCAGAGCAACATACATCATTAGAGGACGCTCCAACGATGTAGAGAAATACGTTGTTCTGTTTGACCTAGGTAAGCTATTAGTCTATCAGGTTATGTAAAGCAGCAATTTTTTTTGCTATAATCTTGGAAACAGTTTTTAATTTGTTCTAAATACATTACTGATGCAAAAAAGTAATGTTTCCATTTTTTATTTTTGGTCCCAGGGTGCATTTTGGCGATTTAAAGATAATTAGCTAATTTGCATATTTGTGAAATAAGGTCAGGGGTCATTTTCTATCTAGGAATAGTACGATATTGATTAAAACTATTACTCTAGGGTATTTTGAGGCAAGGATTCCATTTCCGGTGCTCGTTTGTAAGTGCTGTATGGGAAACACTCTGAAATCCAAGATGGCTTCCCCTAATTTGCATATTTATGAATATTATTGATTTTCAGTGGCTACAGCCCCTAATAAGCAATAATTCCGGATTATTATTTGTCAGTTATGTTCTAAGTATGTATTTAAGATATCAAAGATGAGTTGCCATCATGGCAACCTCTAGCAATGCATATTATTTGCATAATTATGTATTTTACCTAATTTGCATATTCCCCCAAATCGAGTATATTAGGAACCCGGCAAGTAAAAAAGACAAGTAATACCACTTTTCCAAGGTTTTAGGGGGCAATGAATCCATTCATGATACTTATTTACCTGTATCCCCTCGGGAACCCACATAAATCCAAGATGGCCGCAATTGTCATTTTAAAGTAAATAATGCTATTTGCTACTTAAATGGCATTTAATTTATAAAAGTATGATTTGCTTACTTTAAGCAAACAACTACATTGTGATTCAAGTATTCTAGTTGCTCATTCCAATAATTAAAAGTCAAAACATTATAATATCAATTTAATATAACCGAAATAATATAGTCGTGTATCATAACATGTGTAATTTAGGGAGCAGTCATCTTGGATTTGAGATGGATGCCATGGTGATACAGGTAAATAAGTATCAAAAATGGATCTGCTGCCCCCCAAAACCTTGGAAAAGTGCTATTATTTGTCTTTTTTACTTGCCGGGTTCCCAATATACTCGATTTGGTGGAATATTGAAATTAGGTAAAATACATAATTATGCAAATAATATGCATTGCTAGAGGTTGCCACGATGGCAACTCACCTTTGGTATATTAAATACATACTTAGAACATAACTGACAAATAATAACCCGGAATTATTGCTTATTAGGGGCTGTAGCCACTGATAATCAATAATATTCATAAATATGCAAATTAGGGGAAGCCATCTTGGATTTCAGAGTGTTTCCCATACAGCACTTACAAACGAGCACCGGAAATGGAATTCTTGCCTCAAAATACCCTAGAATAATAGTTTTTATCAATATTGTACTATTCCTAGATAGAAAATGACCCCTGACCTTATTTCACAAATATGCAAATTAGCTAATTATCTTTAAAATCGCCAAAATGCACCCTGGGACCAACAATAAAAAATGGAAACATCACTTTTTCTCATCAGTAATGTATTAAGACCAAATAAAAAAATGTTTCCAAGATTATAGCAAAAAAATTCACAACATTTATTTATACTACATTAGGGGATATACTATATGTTGGATCGTTATCGTAGCAAATTTTATATTCGTATACTGTTTGTTCAGTAACAATAATTAACTTTTCCTAAATACAAATCGTATTTGATCTGAAAAGTTTGAAAAGGCGATCCCTATTTCATGGCCTTACTGTGTCTGCCCCATAGTCTACGATAATTAAGCTGGCGCACACTTTCGCGAACTTCCGACATTGCGTTTTGGTATAGAAACGCAAAAACTATCTTCATGGGTTAAATTAAAAAGCAGACATTACACTGATTAAAATCGTCGGCGCTTTGCTTGATCGTAATCGATCATAATTTTGTTTTATTGTTATTACGTAGTCTTGTATAAGTCATTTTTGTTATTGCGCAGTATCTATACGTCATGATGTACTTCTCGTTGTGAACAAAACACATTTCCTTTGTTATTTGACAATTAGACTAATACATTAAATTAAATGAAAATTAAATAATTTACAATGCATGTTTGTTATTTAAAAAATAAATATTCTCACATAATCAACCTACTTGTTTTAGCTTGACGTTTCGAACATCTTAGTTGTTCTTCATCTGAAGTTACTCTGAGTTTGACCGCTAGATGGCCACTAGATCCGCTAGATGGCGTGGTCAAACTGGTCCCACACGTGACTCAGCATGTAGCCCCCCCCCCCCCCCCCCCCCCCTCGTCTCTGTTCATGTTCTTAGACTTTCTTATCCATACCGCTTCCTTCTCCCATCTGGTAAAACGGGTAGATTCTCTGTCCAAGACGTTGCTATTGTCCCAATCCATGATCCGTGACTGCTGATTTGTTTGTTTCAGTCAATGATGCTTTCCTTTGTGATCTTATGAAACTTTTCTCGTTCGCTGTTGACATCTTGTCCAGCTAAAACATGTAAGTTGATTGTGTGTAAAATTACATTTTTGAAGTAACAATTTCACAATCAGATTAATCTTATCAAGCATGTATGTTATGTTAACTACATGTACTGCATTACGAG
This sequence comes from Echinarachnius parma, assembly GCA_037951105.1. Lineage (NCBI taxonomy): Eukaryota > Metazoa > Echinodermata > Echinoidea > Clypeasteroida > Echinarachniidae > Echinarachnius > Echinarachnius parma. Next base: position 36,872 of record JBAMJV010002730.1, on the reverse strand, counting down.
ACTCTTCCATTTTCCATATATTATACAGGTAATGCAGATAATGTTATATCTGGCAATAACAACCAACCTACAGAAAATACACACCACACTGGCTTAGTAATCATGGGAGTCATTATTGCCTTACTGATTATCAGTATCATCATCCTCACCATCGTCGTTACCATCTACTGGAAAGAAGGTGGGTTTTAAACTTCTGTATAACTAAGTATTATTTGTCAATATTTGCTAGTGCATTGAATGTATGTGACAGGTCATGTTTATCTTTCCTGATTGCTGCGACACAGGCTTTTATGCAAGTATTATACGATTACTACAGATTACACAAAATTAAACATTTATTTGTGGTAACAGATCTGAAATAACATTCATGTATTCTAGTGATATATAGAATTTGGGCGCCAGCCCCGATTCAAGCATTCATTCATCCATAATACTAATGTTTCCACCAAGAATACTAGGCATGCAAGCTCGGTATAATACTAAAGTATCAAATTATTTAAGTGTCCAATCTTATTTTGTTTTAAGACACAAAATAATGCAAACCGCATGTTACTAGTAACTTGAAGGACAGTCATACATATTGTTTTGTATTTCTATTTATTTATTTGCAACAGGAACCCGCGCTGAGGTAAGTGCTATGAAACTAAATATTATAATTATGTTAATCTGGTCTCATTTTTGATAGGTTATGTATTTTACCAGTTTAATACTAATTCAGATTAACAATACAATTTAAGTTACGGTTTATGTTAAATTATATTATGTTCATTATATGTCTGCATTTGACGATATTATGGTTCAGATTTTACCACATAAATCCACTCTCATATCAATTGGTTTGGCCAATAGAGATAAATTCCTTTACTTTCCAAATACTGCTCTATATTGTTTTCATTCGTGTGGAAGTTGACTAACCATTGGCAATTGTCATTATTACTGTATGTATTTTACTCGCTCTCTAATCATGTTCATTACCTATTCAGGTGTGTAAACAGAAGTATTTGTAGTTTTAGAGTTACGAGACTAAGCATTTATTAACTGTCATGGGATTATAGACAAATTCTATAGTTGGGAAAGGATTTAAACACATGTTGGTAAGCAATGTCGGGTCACGAGACTCAATGAAGTTCAGATTGAAATCTAAACCAGTATGCAATAACTATCTTGGAGGTAGCAAATAATACATGTACGATATCAGCAGAATGATTTCATGAGGTGTGGCACAAGCAAAGTAGTATCCACTGTTCCTCTCTGATGGTTATGCTATTACAGCGTAGGAAATAGAAAGTTCGATATGTACCTACTGAACAATTATTGAAAGATCACGGGTTAAAAAACATAAGGTAATTATATACAAATTACCTTTTTTTTTGGAAGAAATATAATTCACAAAGCTTTATAATTGGCTTTCTCAATTGATATGTTTAAAGAACTGTATTGAAAACACGTATTTACATCTCTATTGTCAACAACACAGACACAAGGGGAAAAAGGTTCAAACATTCAAAACATACTCTATGAAAAGTATTAGCGATTAGTCATTCGTCGGATCTATTTATATAAAGTTGCCATCAGATTTTAGGTTCATGAACGTGAATGCACACAAAAGTGTAAACGATATCCATGTGTTCTCCGCGAAGGGCCCAGGATACTCGAGGAAAGACACCGAGATAGCCGAGGAAGAGCATCCTATGGTAAACATGGACCCAGAACTCGGTGCACATACTCCACAAAACACAGGAGGAGACGAACCGAGTGTTGAGGAACAAGTACGTATAATTATTATTTGTTTTAATATTCCAACTTTATGGGCAACAGTGTACTTTATTCGGGGCGGCGCCCTAAAAAAATACTATTGAAGTAACTTCAGAGCCCGTAGTTTCAACTAGAGCCCCTCATGGCATGGTATATGTGTATAGCATCCGAAAAATAATATTGAATAGTCTTATGCATTGTCATTAAACTACACATCTCTATTTGATAATGTACTAAATGTCGATACATGTTTTTTAGTATATTTTAACAATATCCACTCTGTTCGTTATCCACACAGGACCGAGGATATAAGGCAGACGAGGAAGCACGTTCCATATCAATCCTGGACCAAGAATCATGTGCAAGTAATTCACAAGGCACAGGAGGAGTCGAATCCGATGTCGATGGAAAAGTGGGTGACATAATTATACTCCGAAAAAAAAAACAGGACACTTATTCAAGACAAAATATCTCATATAATTATATTGACGATAAAATATATGTTATTGTATATCAAGATAAAATTACCTTCTTCAATATTGAAATAAAGTCCAGATAAAAACATGCATGACTCGTCACGGTCAACTTAACACTGCAAGGTCTGTTTTCAAAAATAGCAAAAATTAAATATCCATTCAACCATGTTGATAAGCACATAATGATAAGTTGATAAGTATTTGGAGGTGTTAATATATTCATATTAAAGCTGAAAAGTGTGGTTTGTTAGTGTGATTTATTTTTCAATTAATCATCTATTCACAATAAGTCAAAACATTTTTAACACGCTTACACAATTAATGATGGTCCCCCAAATCATGCTGTATTACATTGGGACCTTCAGTTGGTGTGTACAGTGTAAAGTGTGTTTCACGCGCTCGACAATGCTTGCTCTTCGATGAGGGCAAGTCTGAGTAATAATAATCCACAATATCCAGAGTGATACTCACCAAATCAAACTTACTGAATAGTTCACAGCAAGTGTATTATTAAAGGGAAAGTTTCCCCATCATCTATTTACCTTTGATTAATTTCTCTACACATTAAAACATAATTTCATGCAAATATGTCCAATGTTTGCCCTCTGAACAAAGGAGGGGCATCATTCAAAGTCAATCGCTGTATGGGCTAATCCCATTCATCGCGTAGAGCGTGGAGGCTGCCATTATATTTTTTGAAACCGGGATTTTCAATTGTTCGCGCCGAAATGCTACGTCAAACCCGAACAAACAAGCTCCGCCTTTTTTTGTTAGCTCTCGCAGCTCGCGGGGGTTTGTGCACAAACACAAGGCAAAACGTGAGCCAACAAAAATAGTAGTTCGGGTTTGACGTCACATTTTAGAGCGATCCGAGTTTCATAAACATCAATGGCAGCCTCTATGTGTTCGCGATGAATGGGATTATCCCGTACATCGAGTGACTTTGAATGATGCTCATTCCTTGCTCAAAAAGCCAATGTTGGTCGTATTTGCATGAAATTGTGTTTGAACGTTTAGAGAACATAATAAAAGGTGATTATATGTTGGGGAAAATGTCCCTTTAACAAACCACACCAAGAGTGTACTCGTCAATATATATCGTATACTGCATTATCAGTGCAATACTGTGAAAATTAACGAAACTGGTGACAAGTTATTAATCACTCAGTATGTTTGCATCATACATTAACTCAACACGTGATTTTTTATTAAATTGCTAAGATCTTCAACACGTTTTTTTTTTGTTTTTTTTTTACTTTTCCTTTTCTCTAGTACTATTTTTGTCTACGAATTAAGTCATTTATTTTCAATATATTTGGCACAGATACCGGAGCCAACAGGAATGCAGCAAGGAGAATTGCAGGACAGCGAGTGGAAACTGAAAGCTGATGTACCGCTCTCCACTGCTGATTCCATGAGTTGCATGTCTGCCACACCGGAGGTTATGATGGCTGTTGGGTGTAACAAAGGAGAGCGTGGTATCGAGATATACTCTGCTGACGGGCAGCTGCAGCAGAGAGTGCTAAAGGGGGTATGAATCCAAGGGATAGCATTCTTGTCTGACGGCCGGAGTGTTGAACGAGACACAGGTAATACTAACGAGTTGATACCCAACGTATCCCTGTACACACAAGGGTGGGAGAAGGTTGATGCGAGGTTTAAGACTCTACTCTGAGTTGGGATGAAGGTGGTCGCGGTGATATCACTGTATACAGTGATGATCACATCTATGTAGCTTACATTACAATAAAACAGATCCAGGTATTCACTCCAGCAGGGGGAAAGCCAATCAGGGAGATACAATGTGATGGGTATGTTCCTCATCAGATATTTGCGATGAAGTTAAGTAAGATTATGGTGGTAAAGACTCATACTAACGCTGCAAGCATGATGGATGCATCAGTAGGTAAAATGCTCGAACTGAACGATGTAATGAAACCTATCCAATGTCTCGTTCATCCTGTTGTATGCAAGGGTGATAATATCATCATAGCCACCGTGAACGAGGAAAAGGATAGAGTCACCATCGAGCGTTACACGAGCAAGCTTCAACGCGTGGCGGCTCTCATCACTGATCACGTGATACAGATATCAGATAGGAAATGGTATTACCTCCAAGAGTTCACGTCAGGGGAGATAGCCTTCTGCACTCCTGACGGGCTTTACATCTTCTCTGAATTAGTAACACCGGTCGGTGTTTGAATAGGACTTCTGGTATTTCAGACTGCCATAGGCAGTGAAAGGCATTAATTCCCATAGGGGTTTAGCTTTGCAAGAGAATGTATGGTTCACTGAAAGCTCCGATCTGTATCGACGAGAACCCCACCCCCCTCCCCCTCCCAAAAATGAATAAATAAATGAATAAAAATAAAAAAAATATATATATAACAATGAAAATAACAAATAAGTTAACGAATTAATTTAAAAACGAAATAAATAAAACAAAAATAATTTCAAATTAAATAGAATTAAATAAAGAAATTAAATAAAGAAAAAATATGAATGAATGTATAAATAAATAAATAATTATATAAATCAATCAATTGATTAAGCCAAACCGGGATTTGGTAAATAGAGGGGTTGTTTTTACTATCCATGAAACACCTAAGGCAAACGTTAAATACTGCCCAGCATGCTTTTTTCAAAATGAAGTGTCAAAATATAAAAGTATAAAGACGAGTGTATACTTGTTACAAAAAAAAATATCTCTTGTATATATATTCTTTCATTTTACATTTTATTTGTCAAGCAATTGTTTTATGATAAATGATAGATCCGTTTATTCCACTTAATTAAACCCTTATCTATACCCTGAAAATACTCAGATTATAGAACCCAGTAGGAACTTCGATTCCACAGCTTTAAGCACCCGTTATGGGGAATTAAATATATGTTTAAAATGATGTAACGCTAGAGTAGTAGACGTACATTACACAGATAAAAAACGTGTATCTCATGTCATGCTCTTGTCAAAATTTGTAAACGCTCAACACAATGTTACGGACATGTCAGTTCATTAATTCCTTTCTACACAATCAAAATGAGATGTGAACTCATTACCTTGAGTATGACCTCCCTTTGATAGTTTCTGTCACGGGATTATAGAAATAAAGAGATTATTAGTCCGTGGACTGTGATTCTGCAACATTTAAGTCTTCTGCAACCGTCGTCAGAATGTCCCGACTTGAACGTTGGTGGGGTATTTTCCACTTCCTGCCCAGTGACGTGTCTGAGAGAATGTGAATACATACGAGTATCAGATGATAGTTAGTACTGTCCTGGGTGTCGATTAATTTTAATCTATGTGATCTATTGGATATATCAATCAGATAATGTAAAATAATGCAAAGGGTATATTTGCAACAATTCCCACATAATGCCGACGGACACATTGGGATATTTTACCGTACACAATACGTGACCATGTGTTTTAAATCATGCGTGTCTCGCTTTTAAAGGTATGGTGACAAGAAAACTGCCTCAAAATTGGGTTTTTACTGTATCTAAGGTAGATTTTCATGAAGATTACTAATACAAACATATTTTCCTCGTGGGAAAAACCCGGTAAAATAAAAAAAATCAACTTGTAAATTCACTTTCGGAACCCCCGTAAAAAAAACTGAGTCCCGGGCGAACAAAAAATTACGTCATCTTTGTGACGTCACCTGCAGGCAATCGCAGTTTAGCTCGGTCATAGACGTACACGCTGAGTGCAATACTCACGTTGACACAGAGATATTATTTCCATTTGTTTCAATATTTGCAAACATTTGTTCAGGTTTATATCATGGGACGATATACACTCAGATGTGTAGCTGTATCCTGCTACAATTCATTTCTTAGCAATTCTTAAGCATTTTCAGTAAAACCTCAATTTACAAGCAAAAACGAGTTTGTTTTACAAGCAAGTCATAGGCTCTGCATGTAAACAATGCACATTCCTCCGCGTTGCGGTCTGCATGTGATGTCATGAATCGGGTGGACACGTGCGCACATTCCCGCTCTGCTATAAATTACTTTTTTTAGGAGCATGGAACGCCGATGCGTAATAAAGCAAAAAAGTTGCATGAAATTTACCTTTTTTTCCCAACTTAAGGATTTCTTTGAAAAAAAGAGTGTGGTATATCAATAAAGGCACATATTTAAAGCTATAAACCTGAATCAAAGCCGGGATTACCCCCCTCCTTTAAATATCTATCATGTATCATGTATAATATATAAATCTATTGTTCATTATACATGATATATGATAGTTCTTTACATGGTTTTTTTTGTGTTATGGGAATGTGTATTGTGTTTCCATTGCAAATAAGTAAACACATGTATATATTATGACAGGTATTGTGCCATTAATGTGCCATTAATTTTCATCATCAATTGACAGTGATCAGCATGATCAGCGCAATTTTAAGTTGTTGTTCTTACATTATGTTGATTTGCGACGTATGCAATCGTCTGGGTACATAACCAATTGCTTTTACGATATATTGGATAATGCATGTCATATTGATTGGAAAATGTTTAATAACGTGGAACTTTACCCAGTTTTAATCGCGCTTGTGTATACATTATATGGATAGATAAGTGTAAGTTTGATGGAGTAAAGGATCCTAGCAATTTGGGACGATGTTTGCATTATATTAGAATTATTTATACCAACCAATAACTGTATATAATTATGTTGTACATTTTGATAAGTATATTTTCGATAGAGCAAAATTAAGGCTCTACTGGCGTGATTAATGTGATTAAAGCCAATTACAGTAATGGGAAACGACCCACACATAAGTAAATAAATGTACGCTCTTATCACCAACCATGTGAAATAATATATGTTGCTTATATGGGATTATACAAGTTTGGCCAAGAAACCTCCTATTAATTCGAATGTTTGCAATGAAGAAACGATATACAAATCGATATCGCCGACAGTTGCATTTTGATGAGCACCCGCGTGCGCTGCGCGCAAAAACCTATGGCAAATCATAAATGCTGCCACTTGGTTTCGCATGCGAACGAGCGTATATGGCTGGTGCAGACGGGCCAAATTGGGGGTGCATGTAGGCCCAATGTCAGCGTCATGCAAACAGGTTTCAACTGATATATCTTCATATTATAACGATACCAAGCTCCTTTTCATACTATTACAACAACACTGATCAATTGGTTTGGCCAATAAAGGTACTTCCAGTAACTTTTCCAATACTGTTATTTGGCTTTAAGTGTCACATATATATAGGTAAATGTTTTCATTGTATTTGAATAGCTTCCTATTGATTTTACATGTATTGCAGAACTGTAATATGTTTTTCATTCCTGATCGTAAATTGAGGGTCCAATATGTTATCAAACGAATTACACTAGAGCGCCATCTATGGTTACTGAATAGCATAACCGAAACTGCCGATTTCCAATTCTCCCCGAGATTATTGACATGTTTATTTTAGAAACAATATTTAAATTTCTTGAAGGGATCTAGTAACTTTGTTGACATGTGCAAAAAGTGAGAAACTGTTGATCCAATGTGTATTGTTGTGATCTGATATGTCCACTGGGTGTTGTGTGAAAAATAGTTATACTGTCAATTTAAAAATGTAAACAAAATATCATACTGAAAGAAAAACTCTTTTAGTTGCGATCGGTGTGATGGAATGTCAGTGTATATTTAAAGGGGTAGTACAGTTTTGGTAAGGCTGAAATTTAGTAACCAAAACCTGGGCCCCGTTGCAGAAAGAGATACAATCGATTGTAAGTCACGATTGATCGTAAGTCAGAAAATTTACGCGTTTCAACCAAATCTAGAACACGTGATCTGACTTACGATTAATTGCAACTTACAATCGATTGTATCTCTTTCTGCAACGGGGCCCTGGACAGTAACATTATAAACTAATATTTATAACTCCACCATGCTCGAAAGGTATACAAAATTACAAACGACTAAGTAAAAAGCCCGTTATCGTTCAAAAAGAGCCATTAAAACACAAGATCAGATATATTTATTGATATTTCAGCCATTTCTGGGTCGATTTTGACCAAATAAAGTTTATTCTGCCATTAAAATTGCATGCTCTCTCAAATTCGACACTTAGTTTTTCATTACCTCACAAAAAAATTGTGATGTGCAGCGCCCTCTCTACCAAAACTAAACTACCCCTTTAACTTAAACATGAATAACAGTTTTGGGAAAGTAACAGAAAATATTTATAATTACTACTGTCATTCATCTTTAATAACTTAATTTAACTAAATAATGTAATCTTTTCATATTGTTGACATTAATTTGTTCTGATACTCGCGTAAATGGCCGTCTATAACCGCTGGTAACAACAATTTGGTTAGAATTTTCGTCTAATATATATTATGAATTAGAATATTTACGCATTATAATAAAACGATGGCATTGTTGATCGAATTCCACGTTGTTGTTTTGTTTTACTTTAAATTAACGAGCAGCCGCTTTATTCATGTGTTGTTTAATAAGAATTGTATCATAATTGTAGACCACAAAGGTGAAAATATTCGCCCAGAAAGGAGAGTGGGTAACGAGGGGGTACAACTATCACAAGAGAGGGAGAGGGCTTTCAAGTTTAAATCGGGATACTTTACCAACACGTTTGACAAAGAGGAGGGGGGGGGGGGGGAGATTCGCCAAAGAGGGGAAGGGGGCTCCCTTCATTTTAGTAGCAACATCGTAGCGCGGGAATATGGATTGGTGAGGATGGGGCATGCCACATAATTTGGGGTACATTATATGTTTTTTTCATTTTTGTTTTTCCTCATTATTGTCAAATTATTAATTTAATTTAATTAATTACAATCCCCTCGACTTTCAAAAGTGGGGGACATGTTTCCCCCGTCTCCCGCCTGTTTACGCCCCGTCATGGTGCCCAGAATCTGCGTTTTAAATTGTTTGAGACTATTGTGTTATGTCAATGTTTGTTTGTTTTTATTTCATTTAATCACGGTATATCAATTGGTAAAAATGCCCGCTTTTAGCTAGGCGTTGATTTTTAGCAGGGCCGTTAACAAATCAAAACAAGAATAATAATACACAGATCATACCGTTACGTAGAATTTAGATTAAAGGGAAAGTTGAGTTTTGGTAGAGAGGGCGCTAGACTACTTAATTGGTTTGTGAGGTAATGAAAAACTGAGTGTAAAATTTGAAAGAGCATTATATTTAAACAATAAAATCATCTTTGTTTGATCAAAATCGGTTCAGAAACGGCTGAAATATCCATAAATATAACAATTTGTAATAAACCCGGGGCCCCGGGTTTATTAGAGAATTTTGAACCAGCCGTTAAAAAAAAATGCTTCCTCTTTTCAAAAAAGTTACAAAATAGGTATTTAAATAGTTGTTGGTTATTTCTCTATCTAATCACTATTTCAACAAAGCATCACATGCACAATATTTTATTCAAAATGGTTGAAACCGATGAGTGTTTAGAGAGCGCCCTCTTATGTTTTAACGGCTCTTTTTGAATGATAACATGATCTTTACTACGTCATTTGTAATTTTGTGTTCCTTTCTAGTTATAACTATTAGTTTGTAATGTAATGATGCAGGTTTTGGTTACTAACATTCAGTTTCACTAAAACTGTACTCTCCTTACCAGAACTCAACTATCCCTTTAAGTGAGAAAATTAACATATTGAAGTGCATGGTTGGCCTAAAAACGTTTCAAAATGCTATTTCTGCATGGGCTTTAGACGCGCAGATGTTTTCCTAAGTTGCATTATCTTTAGACTTTGCCACCTAGAAGCGGTAGGCCGGGCGGTAAGGTATGCCTACATTATACTGATTAGTAGCACTTGAAAACATGATACACGGTGCGTCTAAAATATAATACGTTATTCTAACCCAGTAAACATAAATAAAAACACAAGAACACAACTCGAAAGAAGAAGAAATAAAGAAATGAACGGATACTTCAGAGTTCAGTCTAGTAGGAATATGAAGAAAAAAAAAAGTAAGCAGAGACCCCTCAATGAAACTCCACACTTGTTTGCCCAATAACAATGCGCCTGACCCACCGGCTCAGTGCGAGATGATACCAGGTACCGCATTACATGCCTAGGCCTAATGAATATTAGCGTGTTTACAGCGAGTAATGCCAAAATAGCAAGGACGCTACACTGTGGTGCTTGCGGAGCTTGAAAGGGGTGTGGTTACTACCCTATTACCCCATGCATACCGCCTAGGAGGAATCAGCGTGCATGCGGTGGTATTCGCAAAACGGGGTATTTTGCACACTGCACCAAACGAACGATACATGTGTCAGCAGCTAGTTAAAAAAAAAAAAAAACGCCACTATAATATCACGCCCTTTGAACATGACTAACATTTAGTCACGTATGATTTGTAATAAATAGGCGAAATGAAAACAAACGCTTTATAGTTATATGGGAACTAATACCCTAGTACACATTATAGTCGGTAGTCCCATTTGGCGTTGCGTGGGGCCGGAGTACAGGAGTTGCATGGTATCATTATTCGAGTAAAATGTAGCCAGCATTTACTTATGGTGTGAAACAGTGCTCCACTAATGGGGCTTCCCTAATCATAAGAGACGATGTAAATTATATATGTATAATACACAATGATCACATAAATAAACTGATTCATAAATAATATTACATCAGCCAATGTATTAACAAAAATTACAATAGAACATAAATACAAGCACAAATACTTGTATGATTAATTATGTGTAATAAATTTGTAAGGCCACTCAAGTACCAATTGTTACTCGCAAAGTGTGTTCTATCTAAGCAGGGAATTGAAAGTCTTTCAATTCCCTGATCTAAGCATGTGGGTAAACGAGATACTCGTTATCTAGAGCAGGTTCGACTTCATAATCAATATTTTAAAAACAAAAATAATAATAATAATCTTGAACAGAACATATCATAAACATTATAAATATCTAGGAAGTGTGAGATATTGAAATATAAAACAGAAAGTTAGCAGACGACAGCGGGTAACCTTTTGGGAGTTTTCGGGTCGTGTGCAAAATCAAAAGCTCTTTAGAAATGCACAGGGGGGAGTGGATCAAAGGGGACGCGGTCCGCACGGCGTGCCCGAGCTGACAAAACACACATCCACGACACAATACTCCCTGTGCGAACGCTTGCTACCGAATCCGCGTACAATAATGCATGTTTTTGCAATACCAATATCTAGGTGCATCTTTCGAATTGGAGCATTAGTAACCACTGCATTGCGCTGCTATAGGCGCCACTATAGTTGGTAATTACAGCTCGTGGATGCTGACATACTGTCGACTATATTAGTTGATATTTCCTAAAATAAAAGGATCACTTTTTGAATTGTTCCATATTCAATTGACAATATACATTTGGAATACGAGAGGAAAGAGGCGGGAGATTGTCATTTGGAGGAAACAACCGGAGAGCTCGTTTGGATTATCGACGCTTTCTGGAAAGGAACCATATATTCTCACTGCACTGGACAGCGTTTTCTAGTAGCTTCGGTGTGCACAAGTACATTTTGACACCTGACCCAGTATAGTATTTGGAGTACTGCAGGAGCCAAATATAAATATTGTAAGCATATGATTTCTTTCTTTACGATTAACCTGGCTTACAATAGAAGAAGGCCATATAATATGCAACAAGCACCATGAAGCATTATATAACCATAACTTTATCCAGAACCTGTATTAAGATTGGGACGAATTAAATTCACATGCTACCATGGCTACTGCTGTTGTTGCTATCATTTTGTAATAATAATATCAATATTATATTTCAAACAATGCAATTAATATGTATGCATATAACTCCTTTCGAGTCCTTTATCATTATTTAATTATTTTCATAATTAATAGATAAATTATCAATCGTATTCCTTCAGGCCGAGGAGAAGTTATGTTCCTCACAAATGGGGGGTGCATATTTGGATATTTTATTCTGAATTTCTGACGTCAACTGTCTATATATATCAGTGATTTAATATCCATTGTAATATTTTGTGGTAATAATTTTGAAAACTAAAACATGTTCCATGCTTCTATTAATACGAAAACAACCAGTACATGCATGTGAAAAACAGCTAGTACATGTATAGCCTAGTAGTTATAAGTTAATTGTGTCGATGATGTCATTGTTACTTACTACTAGATCCCTTTCACATGTGTGGGGTACATGTACGCACTGCATCTGGATTTCACCCCCCTCCTCCCCTCCCCTCCCCTCCCCAGATTCATCAAGCTCCATTCCCACGAGCCAGTGAACATGGTGAAAAGAATGAACAAACAAGTTTGGGTATAACCAGTCTGGTTACCGCTTGGATGGACACGAGTTGTAAAACTACGGAATAGGATTATCTCTCTTGATGGGAGAGTAGCACGTTAGTCGTTAGGGAAATGTTCAACATACAGTACATGTACATCTATACAAAAGGGAGAAGGGACTATGGTAGTACATGGACTGAACTCTGAAGTACTGTACTCAGGTCTTAAGATGTCGAGATTAGCCTTGAGATAAAAATGTAGACAGGACACCATAAGACAGTGAGCCACGTAATTGGGAATTATGAGCCACGTAATTGGTAATAGTGAGCGGTAAGCCACATCATTTTGAATAGCCACGTAATTATCATTAATGCTCAACGCTGTTAGTTTTACCTATTGACACTGATATGAGCATAAATCCTATCACTTCTAGTTGAACATTTCCTCATTGGGTATTGTAAAGCTAAAGTAAGTGTTTGCATGTCACTGCTCCTTTGATACTGGCGGAGGTTGGGATGGTTTGAAACGTCCAGGTTAAAATGATTTACAGCCTTTGACAACGTAGGCCTACTAGCAACTCCTTGACTCGTGAAACAAAACGGTTAAAGGGAAAGTTGAGTTTTGGTAGAGAGGGCGCTAGACTACTTAATTGGTTTGTGAGGTAATGAAAAACTGAGTGTAAAATTTGAAAGAGCATAATATTTAAACAATAAAATCATCTTTGTTTGATCAAAATTGGTTCAGAAACGGCTGAAATATCCATAAATATAACAATTTGTAATAAACCCGGGGCCCCGGGTTTATTAGAGAATTTTGAACCAGCCGTTAAAAATTCAAAAAAATGCTTCCTCTTTTCAAAAAGTTACAAAATAGGTATTTAAATAGTTGTTGGTTATTTCTCTATCTAATCACTATTTCAACAAAGCATCACATGCACAATATTTTATTCAAAATGGTTGAAACCGATGAGTGTTTAGAGAGCACCCTCTTACGTTTTAACGGCTCTTTTTGAATGATAACATGATCTTTACTACGTCATTTGTAATTTTGTGTTCCTTTCTAGTTATAACTATTAGTTTGTAATGTAATGATGCAGGTTTTGGTTACTAAAATTCAGTTTCACTAAAACTGTACTCTCGTTACCAGAACTCAACTATCCCTTTAAGTAACCGCTGTTGCTGCATTCGCCATGTTTTTGTTAAGTCATTTTGAAAGCGTACTGTGTCAAGACATGGCAGCGGCCTTGCAGTTGCTAGAAAGTGTAAAGCGCTATGAAACTTATGTATTATTATTATTAAATGATCGGTTCTATTATAAGTTATTTTGAGCCAAATTACTGGTCAAGAAATTAACATTTCGGTGTCATATGCTCTTCAAAATTGGGAAAGGCTTTCACGAATGTCATAACTCACAAACTCCCCTAATTATAAGCCCGGCCACAAAAGTAACCACCCACTCCCTATACGATACCTCAAGTTTAATACCCAAACATTTTTAAGAGGCAAAAAGAGGCTTGCATTAATGTATGGTTGACCGAGTTCAAAAAGAAGACGACATGACCACATTATGTAGAATAAACATTCACAGAACTATGAAAGTATTCGGTATAAAGTAAACTGGTACTATTACTGCGGTTTATTACAGCGTTGACATATTTCGTTCGATATTGTTTCACAAATCATTAAATGCATTAATTAATGCCCATCTTTTTTTTTCAATTTATGACAGGAGTACATCTGTACATGTACTTTGAAAATGTATTGTGAATTGCACACTCTGGAGATATGGTTCGCCTCTTTGTTGGTGACTTTTTCACATTGACAAGGCAGTAATGGTCAAACTCTGACTTTTCTCGTTCCGAGTAATAGAGCAAGTGCTTATATGTAGAGCCCATAACATTTACAATCCATATATACATTTACCTTGGGGGGGGGGGGGGGGGGGACATGAAGTACATTGAGAAATAAACGTTTAAAATCAGAATAAAAACGTACATCTAAATTGCGTTAGTATTTGATAAGAAGAGACTCATTGACAGAGTGACTTACCTTGTATTTATTTCTTGTTGTTTCTTCTCCAGATCCTCCGAGATGGATAAACTCAACATTGAAGGCCTGGAGTGCACCATCTGCCTCCAGACGATCAACGAGCCAAAGCTGCTGTCATGTTCCCACACCTTCTGCAAGACCTGCCTGGATCGGCTGTCTGACGCCCAGGTTGACCAGACCAGGATACCATGTCCCGTCTGCAAGAAGGTGACCGCCGTCCCGAACGGCGAGGTTGGCCAGCTGCAGACTTACGGCGCGCTCCAGTCTATCATCGATGACATGAAGAGCATGCGTAACGACTGCACCCTTTGCGAAGTGGATGACCCACCCCCGGCCGACTCCTACTGCCAGGATTGCCGCAAGTACATGTGCGACCCCTGCGAGAAAGTCCACGCCCAATGGAAGGCCTTTGCCGGTCATCAGGTCGTTGGTATGAGTGATGTCCAAGATAGTAAGATCACTCTTAAGAAGCGCAGCACATGCCAGAAGCATCCCCAGGAGGACCCTGCCTGCTTCTGCACCGAGTGCCGTTCCTACATCTGCTTCTGCCAGGTTCTTGGTCACACCAGGAAGGGTCACCAAATCCTGGAGGCTGAGGAGCATGAAGAGGAAATCAGCGCCAACATCAGCGACCTACGGAGCAAGTCAAACGTGCGGAAGGACACCATCCAGAAGTATGTGAGCTATGTTGAGGAACAGCTGCAGCGCATGGATGAAGTCCTGAAGGATATCAATGGCGACATTGATGGGGCTTACGATGATTCTGTTCAACAGTTGACAAAGAGGAGAGATCTACTCAAAGGGGAAGTTGAGCGTCGAATCGAAGAGCTTGAGATAACACTGAAGGACATGCATGCTGAGGGCCAGAGGCAGATTATCCAGGTGGAGGCGGGAACAGATCTGATCAGCCGAGGCACAGGTGCACCTCTGGAGAAGGAAGCACTGACTGCTCACGACACGCTCTGCAGCGACCTATCTGCGATCTTGGAGCATGAGAATCCCGACTACAAGATGCCCACCATGGCATCAAAGAAAGGTGAAAAGATTCACTTCGAGCGAAACAAGGGATCCAACGAGCTGCAGCTCGGACGAGTCCAGGTGGCTGAATGGGTTGTCAAGAATGTGGAGTTCCCGGTCAAGAACAGCATCACAGCGATGTCCGCTACTCCTGATGGCACCATGGCTCTTGCTGTTAACACGGGAGGAATCGACATGTTCACCGAAGAGGGTCAGCTGGTCACTTCCATCCTCAAGAACCAGAAGATCCGTGAGATTGAGTTCCTGTCAGATGGCCGTTTCGTCCTCCGCGACAAAGTAAACACCATCTCTGTTTTCAACCGTGCCTGCGAGCACCTCTCATCCATCCGCTTTGAAACCATGCGCTACGAGGAGGCCGGAGTAGGCGATCTGGGAGTGGACGCCAAAGATAACATCTACGTTGGCTACAGAAAGGCACGCATCATCCAGGTTTTCAAGCCTACCGGTGGCCGTGCCTTCAGGGAGATCCCCTGCGATGAGTATGAGCCAAGCCAGGTGTTCGCCCTAAAGACCAAGAACAACCTGCTGGTGCAGAGCCACTCCAACTCTGTCCGCCTCATCGACTACTCTGGCGCGATGCTTCAGGATGTTACCCTCTACGACAACATCTATGCGTACCCGGCTGTGTGCGCTGACGACACCATCATGATCGCCTGGGTGAAGCATGAAGATGGGCTGGTGACCATCGACCAGTACAGCAAGGACCTGAAGCACGTGACGACCTTGGTTGCAGACAGCAAGATCCAGAAGCCAGAGAAGCGCCACTGGTACTACCTCCAGGAGTTTGTCGGTACGGGTACCATCGGGCTGTGCACTCCAGACAGGATGTACATCTACAAGCAGTCCGTCGCCAGTGCTAAGATCTAAAGCAACACTGGAGACATCACCGGGCCATCATCCCTTGAACACTCTTGTAGTCAATATTATGCACGTCATTATACTGCATGGTCGTTGGCGACTGGCGTGGAACAGAAGCTTAAGTAAACATCATTAAGCTATCTGTTTGTGTGACGTTTTATATTTCATCTTTTGCTACTACTATCATATCCGAATAAATTAAACACATCAGAACCCTTTCGAAGTTGTGATCTGCCCAACCCTGTATAATTATGTACAACATATTTCTTGTAATTTTTTAAAGCTAATTCCCTCTGACGCTTTGCCTTAGCTAGCTGCGCTTTTAACAAGTATATTTATATATTGTATATTCTTTTTTCGTACTATTTTGCAAAAGGAATAATTCCAGTCAATCCAGTGCTATTCTTAATGATGTATATATATTACTTGTAAACTAAATCGTACCGCAGTATACACTTATATTCAGTACTTAGCGTACTGGTAGTCTAGTAATTGACTGAGGTGCTTGTATTTCATTCCGTGCAGATTCTAGAGCGAATCTTGTAATGGGTGTTAATGTTTTAAGACACATTTTGCCAAAATAATAATGAAATAGAAAAACAAATACAAAAAATGCAAACACAAATATTTTACATTTCATTGAGGTTTTCTATTTCGCAACGGTCCTTGTTCAAGGCATGTACCCATCTCCATTTTCTAGAATATTTTAAGTAAGACAATATACCTTGAAAGTTGTCGAAAACCGTTTTGTTTAGGAAGATGTTTAAGACACCCAGATAATTTGTATATAGGAAGAAACAAATCTGGAGAAAAGATTCAGTGTACAGTAGACATAAATTGTTCAGAATGTATTCATCCATATCAAGTCTTTCGCGTAGCTATCGTTCACCTTTTTTTTTCGTTTTCAAATGTATGTATGAATTTCAATTAACCAAATGTATTCTGTATTTCAATTACATCTTAGACGTATGATTGTAATACTAGTAAGCTTTTATTGATATATTAGATGTCTAGAATGCACGTTTTTTTCTTATAGTTACTCAAATATGCCCTGTTCAAGGTGGTGAGTGGAGACAATTCAAATAGTTTGATTTTGTATGACAGCATGATTGTACAACTAATAATTATAAAGTGAAGTAATTATCCTTCGGGTTTACCAAGTTCGACTCGTAATCGATACAAATAACTGAATAACGGTATTATACTTCTTTTACACGGAAAAAAAAAATACCTCTTTAAAATGTTCTTATTGTTATCCAGTATACATGTAGGTTTAACAATATTAAGAACATGTTTTGACGAGTGAAACCTTGAAGGGGGCAGATTTGCCAGTTGCTAACAAAATGTACTCGAAATAAATTACCATTCATACGTTTCTGTAAAAAAGTTTCATTTAATGCTATAATTTTGGAAGATTCCATTGTATTTAGCGTGCGTCCTTTTTCAACTGTATTCTTAATGTTTTCTATGGTCAATTATGGAATGTGAATTGCACTTAAGTTAGGGCGCGTATACTAATATCAAGCTAAAATGCCACTTCTCATAACCTGGTTTTGTAACTAGTGAATATTACGAAAGTGACTTTTTTGCCATCTATTATTTTGTTGAATTGTGTTTCTGTGTTGATGGTTTGAATAGCCATGTGTATTCTGGTCACAGTATTTGTGAAAATAAAGTGAACGTGTAAAATAGTTCGGAAAATGTGACTTAAGAAGTGTATACTGATAGCAGTATCAGACCAAATAAATCTAGTTGTAAATTATAGAATGGCATATTTTTGGACGATAGTTTAATGTTTTATTCTCTTACGAATAAATAAAGATTATTTTATGATGTAGTATTATAATGAAAATAAATGTAAGAATGTATTTTAAGAATTTACTGATTGTTATACTTAATGAGCACTTCAGGAAGGCTCGCATACCATGCATACCATTACGCTGGAATGTTTAGTATTCAATAATTCTACATAAAAGTAAATGCCTGTATGAACGAACTGTCGGCATTATTATTTGCACTATAACTTTGCACTGTACTTTAGGTTAAAGATCATAATTTTAAGGCGTACGTGCATAAAACGTAACGCGAATTTCACCCAACGCGGTTGAGTGTAACTTTAGAAAGAAGAAGAAATTGATTGTATACTAATAATACTATGAAATTAGATGTAGGCTGGTACTTCAATAACTATATGTTTACACGTTACACAATATAATGTGCACAATGCGTGAAGTCCAATGGTTATGAACTCAAGGATATTATATACTGTACACTTCATTCCAAATTCTTCCATTACTAAGTTTGCAATCAAGGTTATCTCATATATCGTATAGACACAGTTGGCGGTAGAATCAACGTGTCAATTAGTGTTTATCTTTTCCACAACGGGTTTTTTTATTATCTCGGATTCCATCTCGATATGTTGTCGTGTGGCTCAAAGTTCGAGAATGCCTAGAATGCAGGATATACCAAAGATAACCAAACGTATTGGGTACGCGTGTGTATTACCGCGAGTGGCGTAACGTGGTCAGACTGATTTGGGGCACGCGAATTATTGTGCGTGGTGGGGGGGGGGGGGGACCTTTAAAAAGTTTATTCAGAATTTTCACCTAATGTTTTCATTGTGTTGTCAAAATATTGGGGGAACGTGACCCCCACCCACCCCCCAATCATCCATTGCCCACATGGGTACGACACTGATTAATCAAGAAATGACCGTTTTATAATTCAAACATTGTGTAGGCATATAAACGCGGCTTTTTTATGCAGACCTACATCATTAACGATGTTGAAAGGGACGCAGGGTAAAACGAAAATAAACATGGCGTTATAATGTATATAGGTCTGTATGTTTTCATTCCAAGTTTGAGCACAAGAGGGTTTACCTGGCCCTGTCCTGGTAAGAGTGTGCCCCAGCGATTTACCTGGCCCTGTCCTGGTAAGAGTGTGCCCCAGCGATTTGCACCCCCCCCCCCCCCCCCCCATCCCCCTCACAATCAATCGATCCGACTACGCTATGCCATTGTAGCATACTATTTACAATGTGACGGACAAGTCAAATGACACGTGTATTATAATTGTGCATGTTTCATATAGCCTAGGTCTACATTTTCATGGCCCTGTTTTGTTGATGTTACGTGACACGGCAAAACAAAGAGTAATAACAGTGTCTTTTCCATCGAATTTCCTGCCTGATATAGTAGTTATTTGTATACAAGTATGTCAATATTTGACAATATATCGTCACCCCGGTTCTCTAAAGATGTTATGCTCTCGATGTACGTGATAACTTTATTTAAACAAATATATAATACATTGAATATTGACTGAGAAAACACATTTTTTGAACATATACCTTTAAAATGTAAATGTTCTTGGATATACATTTAGTACTAACCGATGTATGGTCACACGTTTATAGTACCTTTGTTTCTGTTTGATGAGTATGCATTCTTCTGCCTATCAATTATGCTTTGTAAAAATAGTTACTCATATTTTTGGTGTTGGAACAAAATAAATGATTTTTATATAAGCTTTTTAAAATTGGATTATATTGAATTATTTTCACGAGTATTTATCGCTTGTGTTAGTAAAATGTGGTTGTGATTGCGAGCTGGTGAAGTTGATGATGAAGATGATGATATAAATTGGTTCTGATAATACTGAAGACGATAATATTCGCTTAGCTAAGACACCGGTACTTGGAATGCTTGTGCAAAGTATAATGAAGTTATAATGAATATTATCATGGTGAGGATTACTGGCGAAAGTCGATAGCAGTGGTGGTGGTGATGATGATGATGATGATGATGATGATGATGATGATGAGGATGAGGATGAGGATGCTGAATTATGATATCAACGTTTTGGAATGCTGTACTCTGTAATCATAGAAACGTTGAGGAAGAGACTGATGAATGGCCAAAGGCAGTGGCGTAGCGAAGGGGATGCACGGAGTGGAGGGGGGTGGGGAGGGGGAGGGGGGAGCATGTGCCCCCGTCCCCCATAATTTCAAGGAAAAAACAGAAAACATAAGTGGACATTTTTTTTGAAAAAACAAAAAAATACATAAGGGGTACCTCCCCCCCCCCCCCCCCCCATCAGTCCGACCACGCTACGCAACTGCCATATGGATGATGATGATGATGATGATGATGATGATGATGATGATGATGATGATGATGATGATGATGATGATTATGATGATAATGATTTTGATAATGATGACGACGAAGATGATGGATATATTTCCATGATGATAGTGGTGATTGTGGATATATGATGGTGGTCATGATGATGGATGAAGATGACGACGATGGTTATGATAATTGTGATTAGGGTGATGATGATAATACTTATGATGATGTTGTGATGATGATGGTAATGACGAAGATTTCAGTTATAGTGATGACGGTGGTGACATGAACGGCAATAGTGGTGGTGGTGTAAATGTGTGTGGAGGCAGCGGACTGGGAGTTGGTTTGTGTGTACATGTGTACATGCATGCGTGCGTTCGAGTTTTGTGTATAAACCGGCTTGATACAGTGGCGTAGCGTGGTCGGACTGATGGGGGGGGGGGGGGGGGAGGCAAGCTTATCATTGGGGGCAACCTTATGCATTTCTTTATTTTGTTAAAGTTTCCCCCCTTATGATTTTGTCAATTTATTGGAGGGGGCATGCGCCCCCGGCCCCCTGTAGCAACGCAACTGGGTGGAGATACTAGTAATCATGTAATGAAAATGACTCAGGTCTTGAGGTGAATACTAACATAATTATACAAATGATTGTGGGCGGTGGTCGTCATTTATTAACTTCAATAGCGTGTAGTCATCATATTACACATACATGTATAGAGCCTTATAGGTTGAGTCATGAATACGAAACTCAAATCCATCTCTAAAGTGGTCTTCTTGCCTGCGTTTGATAACATTTGAGAAAATAAGATAAGACCAACAAAGAACATATATGAATAATATATAGTGCGTTAACAGACAGGAGACAGGGGACACGTCCGCCCCCTCCCCACTATACATTACAAAATGCATATTTGATTCCGTATCTTCCACTAAATATAGTGTACAATTTCTGTTTCAGTTACCAAATGTCATAATTTTTAATTTAAAAAGTGCTAAAACTCACATCCACACTCGCCCCCACTCGGGCGCTTCACTCCCTCGCAATCGCAATGCCCCCCCCCCCCCCCCCCCCCCCCCCCCCCCACACACACACACATACACACTTTTGAGAAGCTGTTGACGCCCTTCCTTATGTAAGTATCTATGTAATACGTAAGACTTAGTGTGTGTGTGTGTTTACGATTGCAAAATACGATATAGTTGGTGACTTTCAAAGTCTGTGTGTGTGTTTAATAAAGCAGAACGTTGAAATATCGGATGCATTGGACGTAAACCGTAGGCTTCCTATTAAACCCAAATGCCATCAAAAGTGACTTTGATCAATAGAAGTGCACTGAATATATTACGAAGGCTACTGAAGCTCATTCTTAGGAAACTTCAGGGATTTCTGAAAATAAAAATGGGAAAAAGCCCTACAAACTAGGTCGACGGTTGAGGAGGGATATTCAATATAAATTCATTTGTATTTATTATTACAAAGTAATTCATACTTCTGACCACGATCGACCTATTTCCACTCGAGGGCATATCAATTATAATACAACTATAAACGGACTGTCATGTATAAAGCAACACTGACACAAACTACTTACCACTATTTTGCAATAAACTAATTCATATATTTGAAGAAATTAATGGGTTTTACATGTTGACCCTCTTTCATTATATTTATATAAGTTTTAATGTTATGTACAATGTCTTTGTTTTTAATCTAAAGGTCGACCACACGATAAGGCCTCGATTCCTTTTTGGTTTTATTACCCCTCTTATTATAATTTCTTTTAATTTGTACATGCAATCTGCATATTTTTTTTTTATTGTAAATGAAATGAACTTTTGTATTGTTATTATTTTGTATGTATTTTATATTGTTCTTGTATCTTGAGCAAATTAACTTAATTGAATTGAATAACTTATATGAGCCCAAGAAGCTTGGCATGGTGCATGATATAAAGACTGGGGTACGCGTAAGACAGGGAAATATTAACTCAACTGTGTACAGATGTGAGTATATGAATGATATATAAAATAAACACTTGAATGTACACAATATATATCGAGATAATTAACCTCCGTGTCAGATGTGAAAACGGCACAGTTATCCTGGTTATACAAAGTTACAAACTATATGTGTGCAAAGAGCTATCAGACCTGGGACCCGTTGCAGAAAGAGATACAATCGATTATAATAAAGATTCAACCAATCAGATTTGCGCATTTCGAACACATGATCTGACTTTTTGTTATAGAAACAGTAATATATTAGTGTTGCTTTTGAATAGTATGTTTTATTCCATGCATATAAATGGCCTACCATAATTTTAAGTTCAACTTAGTATCTTTGAGAAACACCCCCGTAATTTCTCTATTATTATACAAGTCAATCGAGCGAGCTGTTTAATAATTCACATATTTTTGGTAAAGATAATTTACGACAGTATTTAAGTTCTAGTCGTTTATGAAGATTTGAGATGGTGATAATCCTTCTATTTTATTAAAGTGGGTTGGATTTCAGAACACAGGGTAACCCAAATTGTTCCTTTCTCATCCCGTTTTTGAGAGTAACAATGTGCTTTCACATTGGCAAAAATTATCTGTCTAGAATTATCTGTCACTTTGGTGTAGTTGATACCCCACCCCCCCCCCCCCCCCCCCCCCCCATGATACATCACATAACTTATTATAAATGTATACTTTCCACACAATACCGAGGCGTGCATTGAACATGACTAACCGATTACATATTGATGTTCTGGAATGTAACGATTTGATAAGTTGTCAGGCCTGCTGTGGTTTCCGCAGGATATTTTTGTTACTGTATTTGGATAACAAGAATCAAGGCTAGGAGCTTGACAAGTTAGTTATTCCCCACAAGGTGACCCATATTTTCTCCTTCCTTATCCCGTCTTTGACAGTAACAAGATGCTTCAAAATGACGAAAATTCGCTGTGTAGAATGTTAGAATTAGAGTGATAATTTCTCCTAGACAACGCTATAGAGGTGACTCTGTGGTAGTTGAGACCCCCCCCCCCCCCCCTGATATGTAAATCACACAACCTCCTCTTTCTTGGACATACAAATACAGTGGCGAGCAATAAACATGATGGAGCAATTTTATGTTATGTTCAGAAACTAAGCGGGTTAATTAGACGTTTGGGCTGTTGTGGTTTCGAGTTATACCACAAATTCAATTTTTTTTTTAAAACAAACTATTTGGTTAACAAGAATTAAGAATGCCTTCAAACTCCGATTCACGATAAAAACATGTTTAGCAGTAAACGTGCTAGTACCAGATATACATTTATGTAAGTTTAATATAGTCTGGACCTAGGACTGAAAAGGGCGATATTTATGAGATTAATTCGGAATATTCCTGTCGTAATATACCCACCTTGGGTATTTTTGCATTAGATAATGACTCAACCTTCTGAGCTGAATGAATGGCACGAACAACTGGCGACTACGACTACAACCGCACAAGTGGCCTAGCTACACAAACTTTAAAGGGTGACTAAATTAAAGACTAAATTTAAAGACTTTGGTTGATCTATAATAATGAAAACATCACATACATGTATCTGTTGCCTATTTGATGTACATTTTTGTCATATTTTTAATATTATTTTGTCCATTACTTTTTTCTACCTGCTCAGCTTCACCCCTAAAAAAAAACGGCCAGAAGCTATTGACTTCTGTGACATCATAATACCATTCAACCATCAGTCAGCTAGATAAACAAAAGATATTGGTATGTCCACTGATCACCTATTTACAATAGCATTGTATGTTTTATACAATGCCCACTCACCATGAAAAGAAGGGTTTCAATGAAAACATCCAACGCTAATGCAATAAGGTACCTAGTGGGTGAGAACATATCTTTTGTTTATGTTTATCTAGCTGATCGATGGTTGAATGGTATTGTGATGTCACAGAAGTCAATAGCTTCTGGTTTTTTAAGGGGTGGATCTTAGCAGGTAGAATAAAAATAATATACAAAATAATATTATAAATATGACAAAAATGTACATCAAATAGTCAACAGATATGTGATGTATTCATTATTATAGATCAACCAAAGTCAACATCCTTTAAAAACTAAACAAAAACATAAGTTTCACGGTCGTTTGTTATGTTATAGGCGGTCTGGCCTTGCCAAAAGGCTAATACGTGTACTGTAATAATCATGAACGAGATATTATACATATACAGGCCTAATAACAAGTGACAGTTAGCAAAGTTGAAGGTTGTCCGTAACTCAGCTGGATTATTTTTTCTAAATTGTATTACCATGGCAACTTTGTGCCCAGTGCACTGAGCCAGAGGGTGGAACATTAGTCGAGGAATTTTGATATGCCCACTCCCTATACACCCCTAACGTATTAGACATTATATACAGTAATCAGTAATATGACTAGAAACAAAACCAAAACACATATAAATGGACTATTTCAAATAAGGAAAATATCCATACAAATATATCTTCTATCATTTCTGCCTCAGGCAAGGTTCTTGTATTTGTTATAATGTATTATACTACCCGAATAAAATAGAACCTTTATTTATTAAAAACAAATTATACAAATTATAATATTTTGTTGAATAATATTATAGGCGAGTTTTAAAATGTAATAAAACTTTTACAAAGATCTGAACAATCACCTAAATCACATTGACCATTACCTAAAATTATTTGTAACAATGTCTACAAAATCAATATTTTTTCATCGGCACAGTCTCACCGGTTTACTGCTTCTAAATTGCTTTATTTCGAGTGGAATTCAATGTTACACTTGACATGCTTGATATTCTATCTGACCTTTACACTCTACTGTAAGGTCATACCCCTGAATGCACGCAATGAAGTATGATATCGTGATATCATGAGCATGATTGATCTGTCATGTCTGTATCAAGCATAGTTTAATATACAATATAAACCCCATCCAGGCACCTTTATTCAAATGATAAATACGTGACTATATTCGCTTTGCTCTTGTTCGGAGGGCAAATTGAAGAGAATGACTTGACTTTACCCTCAAGCTCAATTATAATGAAATGCCTGCACTCCCAAACACACAGACATATACACGGACACACGCACGGACACACACACATACGTACACATAAACACACACGCACGACCAAACGAAAACACATAAATAACTGACAGAAACAACTTTGTCAAAACTCTCTAGCACAAACACACACATACACAAGCACAAACACACACAGACATACACCCATGCACATTCATAACTGTCTTTATGTTGCAGTAATGTGCCTGTATTGTTCCTCATGCAGTTGCCTCAGTCCATATGTTAGATATTCGAGGACTAGGACTTCCTTCATAGTACACATATTGTTCTCGGGGGATTTCAATGTGCCCTGTCCTCGGTTGTAGAGCTATACAATATAGTACAACTACTCCTCCCCATGCGCCCCCTCCCCCCCCACCCCCCCCCCTCCCGCACACACACAAGCACACATACACACAACGTTTCAAACACAACAAACAAGCAGATTTACCCTCACAACACGCGCACACACACACGCAAAACAAATACAAATAACTACCAAACACACATAACACATTTAGTCAAATTATCCCTTCGATCCAGGGTAGGCATACCATTAATCTCGTATTATTCACCAAAAGTTATAGAGGTATTACATTCATAATTTGACTTTGAAAACAGCAGTTCAGGAATGGTAGAATGAGTCTTTTATTCCGCTCACTCATAAAAGTAGCACAAAGTTGAGTCACAGAATGCATTATGGAATATAATGGAATTTGTTGTCGACTTGAACTTCATACAAGCTTAATGGAGTCCTACCGTCTGGAATATGTCACCCAAAGTTCAGTAAACAAAACAATATATATTTTTTACGACAATATAATATAGTTCATAGAAACTAAACGTGTGAAAATAACTCATCGCTATAAGTTCTAAAGCAGTCATAAATACATGTATATAAAAAGCTAGAATCTTGACTTCAAAAGAAATCTATTCGCATCAAAATATAGGCCTGCACTCAATCAAGGGACTTGTTTTGATTGAAGCAATCTTGATTAAAACATATTATACAAAATAATAATATGTTTTATTAAAACTCCTAAAAAAAAATGTCATACATTTTCCATTGTCATGTCTGTTCTCTCTCCCTTAAACAGCCATACAATCCGATGACACCCGTTCAAGTTAAAAAACAAGAACTTGAATGAAGAATAGGATACTTCCTACTCTGTTGTTTAATGCCATCTTCTTAACCTGGGCAGATTTTCATGACATTCCCTCCAGAAGACAGTTGACACCAGTGGCGTAGACAGGTTCTTACACCTGGGGAGGGGGGGGGGGATGATTTGCCGTTCACGAGGATCAATTTCGTATACAGATACACACACACACACACACACACGCACACACTTTTTGTTTTTGAAGTGATTTTTTTTGTTCGTACACACGCACACACACACACACACACACACCACACACACACACACACGCATACTGTGTGTACCTTGTGAGGTGGGGGATGCATACCCCTCATCCCACCCCCCCCCCCCCCCCCCCCCCGCCGCTGTCCTACGCCCCTGGTTGACACTGTTCTTCATTCAGCACTGGGTTCATGCGCTCACGTTAGCATGGTTATAAGTATCTCAAAACTGTACTCACAAAACTGACTGATGTAGATGGAATAATTGACAGTGACAAGAAAAAAACAGTGAACCCGATGGGTACTTTTTGTTGATGGCCATCTTGTTATAATAACGAAACAGATTGTCAGCTGGACTTTTACTGCAAAATATATTGTTGCCACTATTCTTTACAGTTGCCATATTCATCTCATTAATATATTGAATCATGAAATGATCAACTGGCCAATGGGGCACAAACGATATGCCTGGGATACATCAGAGCTGCACTGCTCGGACAATTATGATATGTCAATGCGAAAATGACGATTCCCTTAACTACTTTTTTCTTAAAATTATCACCACTCAAGTAAACATTATGCTGTCGCAATTCTTATCCACCTTTTCAGACTCTCCAGGTACGTTTTGTCCTCGCATTTTCTTTAATATACAAATATTCCATTCGCGCGAGGGTATGTGGTTACAGGAGTGTTCCAATTAACAGATTCAGAGATGGAATGTACAATGCGATAATATCATAACTTTTCATGCAGTTGCTCTTAGCCTCAGGCGTTCTTATTCTCATGCTCCTGTAGGTCACAACATGTGTTTCACACCCAGGCAAAATCTGTTTAGTGGGGTACAGGTCCCTGAATATAATTTTTGGTAGGGGTGTCGAGCTACGTAGAGTCTTTTGGTATACTTACGCAAGTTGAGGGGGGTATATGTCCAACATTGTCCAATGAGGACTTTCAAGCAAAGGGGAGGGGTGTCCGTGTCTGAGGTCTTCATTAAGGTTGTCAGAGGCCATTGGTTCTTATTATTTGGGGTATTAAAGTTTGGGTACTGCACCACTTGCACCCCTTTTGAATCACAGGGGCTTGGTGAAGTCCTTGTAAAGTGTGAACTACTGAGTATTTGCACTCTCATCATGGAAATCATCCTCATAAATCTTACGCTCTGGGTACACAAATGAGTCATACATAGATCTTATCAGGAGTTTCTCCATGTTTCCAATGCTTCTTCACAACACTCTTAATAATTCTTGCTAAACTCTTGCACTTGGGTGGGACAATTTGGTGCAGTCTTCGTGGTAGATCCTGGTCACCAGCGGTTTTCATGACTTCTCCTCCACATCGTTGCTTACGCTGTCCCTTGTTTCTTACATGGTCCTCATTGCTTCCATTGGCCTCACCATTGTGGTATTCCGAGTACTTCTTGCTGGGACCCTCGCACCTGTTTTGGCTGGGTACTTCCCGCTCGTTGAGGGCCATTTTCTCGATGGCGGCGACCGGAAGATCGACGTGACACTTGTCGGCCAGACGGATGAGGTAGATGAGAACGTCACTCAGCTCTTGGCCCAGGTGAACCTTGTCATCTTCAGACCAATCTACAACGACCAAAGAATGTCAATGAGTTGTCCTTTAATTATACAATTGTTTTCTTCTTCGGTTAGTTACTATACATTACTTCCGGTTAGTTAATATTTACACTTCACTACTCTACAACGAATATGAATGAGGCATATGATGACGTTGCTCAGCTCTTGGTCCATGTGGACAATGTTATTTTAAGACTAATCAACAACGACCACTGAGAACGTCAATGACGTTTCATAAATATAATGCAATGTGTGTTTCTTCTTCGGTTAGCTCTACACACTACTTCCGGTTAGTTATTTACACTACGCTACTCTACATTGATAATAAATGAGGTATATGACGACATTGCTCTGCTCTTGGTCTATGTGGACCTTGTTCTCTTAATTGATACAAATCTTCAACAACCGATGAACATTAATATGTCCTTTAATTAAACAGTAAGTTTTTTTTTTCGGTTAGTTCTATATGCTACACTACACTACAAAAAAAAGAATACATGATGAGGAAGATGAGGACGTCACTCAGTCCTTGACCCAGATGGAATTTGTCGTCTTCCAACTAATCTCCAACGACCAAAGAACGTCAATGATATCCATGATTAAAGTGTAATGTTGTCTTTCCTTTTGGGTTAGTTATGTACGCTAAACTATAATGTACAAAGAGAATGACTGGTGAGGTATATGACTATGTTGTTCAGTTCTTCTGTCCATGTGGACCTTGTTCTCTTCCGACCAATCTACAACGATCAAAGAACGTCAGAGATAATATGTCCTTATGTAGTATACACTCCTTTTTTTAAAGTTATTTACACTACATCACTGCTGCATCACTCTACAAAGTGAATCACTGAAATCATAAGGTATGTGATAATGCTGCTTAGCTCTCAAGCCTCCACACTAACTTTTTTCTGCACTTGCCCGTTCGGGCAAGTATAAGTATAAATGTTGACATTTGACTTGCCCCAATATAAAATTAACTTGCCCTCTTACTACTAAATGAGATTTACACATATGAAATTACATTGTTCTCTCATGGCTGAACAATTATTTAGTTGCTCGATCAGGCAAGCAAACTAGACAATTTGTACAATTTTACTTGCCCGACACCAATTTTTACTTGCCCCGGGCAAGCGGGCAAGTGCTAGTGTCGAGCGTCAATGTGGACTTTGTTCAGTTCAGACCGATCTACAACGACCATTCTCAGCTATAAAGTGAAATGCTGTACTGTAAAAGTTTGTTTCATTTGCCATACTTGTTTTACAATAATTTCGATGACATACCTGGAACGCCTTCTTTAACTTCCCCTTTCCACTGGCTGCGATAGAAAATACAATTGGAAAAGTAAACAGGAAGTGTGGTAGTACTAAACAAAAATTAATTAGGTTACAGTACATATTTCCAAGCAATTTCAATCAAATACATAATAGTACAAAATACAGACACATAGATTGATAGATATATAGCCGAGGTATGCATTTTATGGGTGTGAAATATGTGTATCTGGGACTAGACTTAGTTTTCACTTATTAGAAAAAATATATATATACTACAAGATTTCTTTTCCAATTCTTTTATGATGTGGTTTCGACGTTGGAATAAAATGATACTCCCACTGTAATACAAATACACAGAGATATACAAATAGGCATGGATATAAACAAATAGACATGGATATTATACAAATATAATGAAGATACTACGTGCTGCATATATCAACCACAGACGCATGGACTCTTTGGACTGATAATTTGAACATAACTTGACCTACTGCTGTTCCCCATATCAGCACTGTATCGATTAGACCAAACAAATCAGTCTCTATTCAGCGATGGTCGGTTGTACTGTAGTACCAAGTCCGATATAAAAGAAAACCCCATGAAGAGTCGGTCATTTCTGACTATAATATTATTTCGATCAGACTGCAAAACAGAGCTATGCATATTTTTTTTTTCCAGTTGTGGAATGTATTTTATAACAGACTGTTTGCACTTGAAGAAAAAATAAATATTGCAAGCTTTCATTTTTTTTTCTCCTTTTATGATATGGTTTTCGACTTGGAATGGTTAGTTTCCAATAACAGATATGGAATGAGACAGACAACAACAACAAAACATTGTATGCGGTACTAAACCTCCCCTTTTTAAAAATAAATCAACATCTGTCTACATTCTTCGATACTAAATTGAGTTACTTAATGGGTGTCACCTTTACCTTCACTCAATTGAGTCTTAATTGGCGGAGGATTACATTTCTCATAAAGACAGTGCGAACATTCATCACCTAAATGCTAACCCATGCATGCAGGAGTTTGACACTGAAAAACAACTGACACGAATTGTGATCAGACAGAGAAATATATAAATGGCGCAAAATACTGCTTAAAGGGATCTAGTAACTTTGTTGACATGTGCAAAAAGTGATGAATGGTTGATGCAATGTATATTGTTGTTATCTCATATGTCCACAGGGTATTGTGTGAAAAATTCAAGTCAAATGGACATTGTATGGCCAAGTAATGAGCGAAAATGCAAAGTGATATTCAGTAACTCACTGCACTCACTTTGTACACGGAAGAAAAACTCGCCCGGAGTTTTTTTCTTATCTGAATACTTCAATCATACATATCTTTGTAACGAAAGGGAAATTTGAAAAACCGAAACCTGTCCCGTGATTTTATTGTTAATACGAATACAAGGTATAAGGGAACCGCTAGAATAAAAATTTTATTTTGAGGATTTGGACAATGTTACTAAGTCCCTTTAAACAATGCTTATCTACTATGATAACGCCTGTATAATAAAGTGAGATTCAATATAGGGCCTACATTTTCGATCCTAGCATAATATTCCGGTCATTAATTTGGCCTCTGAAGAAGATTCAAGATTCTAGGATAACAAATTAAGGCTATACAGGGTGGCCCAGAAATAACGGAACGGGGCACTTCCCAAAATAAAGTAACGAAATGACTGGGTCCATTGGATAGTGTGTCTTTTCAAATGAAAATTGATACCAAGAACATTAATTTTGGTCGTGCCGTTTTTGTTTTAGAGCGCTGTGAGTGACACCATGTCAGGGTTCATTTTTCTTCCATTTTGACTGATCTATTGGCTAAAGAATGACCCGAACGGCTCGTCATAGAAGTACGGCGCTTTGGTTATTCAGTCGAATGCACATTAACAAAGGTGTCCGCATCTTGAGCGCACCGTCATTCTATGACAAGACGTTCGGGTCATTCTTTAGCCAATAGGTCAGTCAAAATTGAAGAAAAATGAACCTTGACATGGTGTCACTCACAGCGCTCTAAAACAAAAACTGCGCGACCAAAATTAATGTTTTTGGTATCAATTTTCATTTGAAAGGACACACTATCCGATGGACCCAGTCAATGTTTTACTTTATTTTGGGAAGTGCCCCGTTCCGTTATTTCTGGGCCACCCTGTATATTAACACTCGGAGAAATTACTTTTAACTACACTGTACTGTTAAAGTCCATCAAGTTAAGACATAGTCGATTTAGTCCAAGGGTTGAACTTAGTCCATGAATTAAATTATACCAAATGACATAATTTAACTTTTATCTGGCGGGGTTCAATTTACCCACCGGATTAAAGTTAACCCACTTCCATATGTTACGTCCATTGGTATTGTATGCCTTATGGAAAAGAGAGGGTTGAAGACGTAGGAAAGGACAGCGGATAGTTGTTTGAGGCAAAGTTTAGTTCAATCTGTGTTTTCTTTTGAATATCTTCTCTATTATAGGGGTTACATTCTTTTGACATTCTTGTTAAGACTATCTCCATCTATTTCCCTGTTATTTTGTTTAACGGGAGCAAATCAGATTGAAAACCAGTATTCAAACCGGATTAGACAACCCATTTTTGAAAACATCTAATAGTTTCCTGGGTAAAATCAAACATTTAAGATGGGGAGGAATGTTTGGTCTCTGTAAAGAGAGGATTTAAAAGCTAATAACGCTTGACCCCCTTTACATGCGGAATATATATTACATGCCTGTTGCAGACAATTAATGTTTCAGGAAAAATATTGTGGTAATGATACAGGCCCGTAGTTCCACGTTGTATCGGTCTCGGCCATTTAAACCAATAGTTTCGGGCAACAATCGATCGTGTTGACGACCCCCCCCCCCCCCCCCCCCCCCCTCTCGTTTACACGTCTCAACTAGTGGTCTCGGTCTCGGTCCCGTTTTTTTGGGGGAAATTACGCACACCCCCTCCCCCTTGAGAAATCCTGGCTACGGGCCTGTGATAAAGAAACACGAGTTAGTTGAAATGCTTCTTCAAAAAACCCAAACCCAACAATTAGGCGCTATATAAATCGAACCAACAGTGACCAGTCTATAGTGAACACTTCTTGTAAATATGTATCAATATTTGAGTCCACCTCCCTACTATTATAGTGAACACAGTTTCAACAAGGACATGAAAGTGCACTTAGAGAAATACATGTTTTGACTGTACTTTGGTAAAGTAAATGTTAGGTTCAGTAATAATTAATTGATAATGAACTTGTACATAATAATGTTGCACAGTAAAATTCATGAGGCGTCGATATAATCTACGCAAAATATAATGCAAAGAGAGGAAAAGGAGTACATGAATGGCTGAAATTTCATCTGGGGAAATGAATCTTAGGTTCCACCCAGAAGGACTATAAGTTACCCTCCCCCACTGCATGTTACATGTGTAAGCCATTATTCATACACATGTTATACCACACATTCGTGAAAAATCCACTTTGCTTCGAAAACAGGAACCAAAACGTCTCAATCCTGTGAGGCTTGTACCGTACACAAGTGTATAGTTTATGCTATCAAGTGGAAAATTCGGTCACAATAGAGGAACGCTAGCCGGGTCTATTATGGGACCAACAATTGAAGCCGCGCTGAGCCAATTCCAAAGACTATTATCGCGCTTCAGAAATCGTGGCACAATGCAAACTGCACCCCTGACCGAACAGGCGAATGCTAAAATTCCTGCCAAAAAGCGAGTTATTCAGGACACTGAATCAACTGCTTTCTATTTAACAACCTTTGTTTCCTTTAGATGAATATAAATAGGTGTAGTAGGGTATTGGGGTGGGTGGAACAAGAGAGGTGTTTTCAACGGTCAATACTGCATCCCTGACCAGACGTAATAAATGCTTGAATTCCTGCAACAGAAATCCAGGGCACTGAATCAAATGCTTTCTACTTGAAGAAAAAAAAGAAAAAAAATGAAAGACAAAACTAAAGAAGTGCATAAAAGATAGAGTAGGGTATGGGGTGGAACGAGGTCGGGGGTGGAACGAGGTCGGGGTGAAAGGAGAATGGGGTGGGCGGGCGATCGACACACTGTGTAAATGTAATTGCACTTCTGACCAGACAAAATAGATGATTTATTCTGCTGACAGAAATACAGAAGCAGGTGAATTGTGACCTGCTTTATATTTTGACGAACAAAACTTCTATTTTAAATAAATGGTATGAAAAGATATGACCATATATAGGTATAATATAGGGTACACGGGGTAGGGTGCAGAGCCAGAAATGTGTGTCTATATTCTATATTGATTGTCATAATGCTTGCACTCAAAGTTACATGTTCGTCCCTTTCCGAATCAAGCTATCAAAAATTGCCCAAGTTGGGTAACTTGTTTTCATAATTTTCAATAGAGTGTACAGCACAAACATATTAGTTTCAGGAATATGTACTACATGTACACAGCAAAATATTCAAATGACCAAAGGGTGTATCTAGCACTGAATTGATAATCTCCTTACATTTATGGACAAAGTGTATACAGAATAAGTATCTTCGAATGATAAAACATTCTTAATCCGCTTCCTCGTTCATTTCTGGATTTCCTCATATATAATAATACAGAATTTTGGGCCCCGTTGCAGAAAGAGATAATTGATTGTAAGTTACGATTAAGTGTTAGTCAGATTTACAATCGATTGTATATCTTTCTGCAACGGGGCCCTATTCTTTAAATGAGTTGCTTCCGTGACCCTGAATGGTTTGCCCACAACGTTCACCAACAAAAGATTAACATTCCTTCACACTAATTATTCTGAAATAACATGAAATGTATTCATTCATAAATATGTAAGCTCTACAAATATGCAGTAAAGTCGCATAGTATACGCATCAGAATGGGCAAATATACCCACCTGAGTCTCCCTACCGCAAACCTGGGTGTCTTTTGCCAGTTTTCTTTTTTTAGAAAGATGTCACTTTTACGCTACCCTATATGAATATATATTTGTTTTAAATAAGAAATGTGTTAAAGTAAGTAAAAATCGATGAAAACACAAGTCACCCCGACGGCCAAAGTCATCCCGGTTTACGGTATTAAGAAGTAATGAATAAGCGTGCCACCACCCCCCCCCCCCCCCACCCCCACCTCCCCCGTCCCACCATAGGTTAGACCATGATATGTCAAGTCTGTATAGTCAATTTAGTTTATACATGACATGTTTAGACCAAGTAACCATAAATACACACATGTACATTTTTGCTTCATGAATATGTCAAATTATCATCCCTCTCCCCATGGGCGTAAATTTGTTCGGAAAGCACAATGCATTGGGGGGGGGGGGGGGGGGGGGGGGGGCAGCAATTGTTCACAAACAATGCTCGCCCCTCCAATGCATTGTGTTTTCCGAACAGATTTACGCCAGTGCTCTCTCTCTCCCCCCCCCCCCCCCCCCCAAACACACACTCACATACACACATACACACGCACGTCCAGCATAATTTTTGTCAATACACCTGTTCAAATTTGTTGAAAAAGTGGATCTCGTATAATATGTGGGTCAACACTCCCTTGTTGGCAAATAAAATATAACTCCAGTTCTAGAAAAATGTGACCTGTGGCTTCCAGAACTCAAAAACATCAATGAACAGTTGAATGCCAACGGGAAAACTCGAAAGTATAAAAACAAATATATATAATTTTTGTCAGACGTGAGGGAATTAAATAAAACTATCTAAAGTTTCAAACATGTTTGATGACTTTTGGCACACCAGAGCATGGTCGGACTGATGGAGTTGGGCACGCAAATTATTGGGGGCGGGGGCGCACCTTAATATTTTAACCCGAGATTTTGTCTTTTTGTCAAATTATTGGGAGGCGCGTGTCCCCCACGCCTCCATAGCTTTGCCAATGAGGGAGAGTCTGTATTTGTGATGGACTTGCGAGAAATTACTTTAAAGTTTTAAATTGACGACTTTTGGCTAGGGATGATGATAAAAGGGGAAATCAAAGAGTTAAAGAAGATAGATAGAGGCAGAACAAAGGAATGGAGCTTTTCTTTTCTATAATGTGGTACCTTACACAGTGTTCAAGACTTCAAGTTATCTATCTTCCAGCATGCATCTAAAGAAATACGAAATTATACTCACAAAATTTCTGAAAGTTCTCCAACTTCTCCGATCTGCAGGGGTTACAGGGGACAAAATAAAATGGAAGTGAGGATGTGACTATCACAGGACCTTTCTAGCTCAGTTGGTTAGAACACCATTCTAGTACTCCCAAGATCTCCCGAGGAAGCCCTATTTTCATTTATATTTCACAATCCTGGTTAATTTCATACATTTGAAATGAATGATGGCAACCAAAATATATCATTTCTAAGGACTAAGGAATATTTCGATAACCCCTAATCCGTCTACTGTGCCCTGGAGATCTTGGGGTGGGGTCCATGGAAAAAAAATAATAACAAAACAACAACTTTGTTTTTACTGCATCCGTGATGAAAATCTTGCAAAAACAATGGGGTGGGTGAGGGTTGGTGGCTTAGCAATGGGGTGACATTCCAGACGTTTTTTTTAGATAGTTAATTGTCGTTTTTATATTTTGAACTGTCATTATTTATGTATGATGGAAATGCTTGTTGAATGGTTTTGTGTGCGTCTATTCCATTTTGTTCGACTAGATCTCCCATTACATAACTATAACGATTTTTCAACAGCAATCAAAACTTTGCATTGGTCCATTTATATTGCAACTGTATGGGTGTCATGGAACAGAATTGGCAATCTATCAATTGTTAAAGGTAAAAAGTCACTTTCTGTCATGTCATATCATGTGCAAAACATCTAATAGGAGGGGCAAATTACACTGGTATATCTCAGCAAGGCACAGAGTGTTCACAGTGTGATGAGTGTTCCCAGTGTGATGTGTGTTCACAGTGTGATGAGTGTTCACAGTGTAATGTGTGTTCACAGTGTGATGAGTGTTCACCGTGTGATATGTGTTCACAGTGTGATGAGTGTTC
>JBAMJV010002729.1:12500-66971 GCA_037951105.1 Echinarachnius parma | reverse complement strand
GGAATGTTCTCACGCGTGCTGCATGCGGACGTTCTCAGCTAAGACAATTGTACTTTTTATCAAAAGCGTTGATCAACGCTTTTGAAATAATGATTTTAAATGATAATTATCTTCATACCAAAGGGACATTTGAAAAAATCTAACCCTATTTTATTCTTCTCTTACCATAAGCTAAATAACACGGCAGAAGAGAAACGAGGAAGCTCCAAGTATTTTTCGTGGAGTTAGACACTTTACAGGCATCACTTTAACCTCCTTTTTGTAAAAATTAATTTTGATAATCATACCTCGGTTTCTTCGCCAATATTGTGTCAATGTGCCATGTGGAATCATGCTTTTCACTAATTTCGTATTTTTAAAGGGATAGTGTGTAATTATTTGGCGAAAATACTGCAAAAACTGAAAGAAAGTTATCATCAAATGCGTACTCCCACTATCTGCTATGTTACTGTTCGAGTGATGTGTGACAATTTCATGTAATAGTTGAATGTCATTATATTACCGAGTAAAAATGCGATAATGCAAAGTGCTACTTGCTTAATATTCAGTGCCATAAGTTCGAACACAGTTGATTGATTGATTGATTGATGAAATTCATGAAATAATAATAATAATAATAATAATAATAATAATAATAATAATAATAATAATAATAATAATAATAATAATAATAATAATAATAATAATAATGATAATAATAATAATAATAATAATAATAATAATAATAATAATAATAATAATAACGTTAGAACCATCCTTAGGGCGAATGCTATAAATATCGACCTTAGGGGGAATTTAAGAAATTTGCTGATTTAAGACAATTAACCATCATATTTCCATATGTTCTTCATGAATTAGATACTATTTGATTATATGCACAATTCTGAAATATTTGTTTGAGATTCAGAATGAACATAACAAACATACTTATTTTGGTTGCTTGAAAAATTCCCCTTAAGGAAAACCAAGCACTAGGAAGACGTTAAGGGGAATGTTTATATTTCCCCTTAAGGAAAACCAAGCACTAGGCCGATCGTTAAGGGGAATAATGTTTATATTTCCCCTTAAGGAAAACCAAGCACTGTCTTTAAGGGGAATGTTTATATATCATCAAGGAAATGCTCTAAACAACGTCTTAACACCATCTTCAATGGCCTGGTTGGAGCAAGGAGTTATGAGTTAGCTTGGTTGGAGCATCTACGGTAACGAATACCATGAATCTTGATTTTTAAGCTGAATAATGAACTGAATAATGACACCGACTAGCTGCCAGCCGACCTACGTAGTCCCACACACTACATCGTGAGTTAGTACGTACAGGTATATGCAATACAATACGTTGATCACGCAAAGTGCATGTTTTTTCAGTTGACTCGTATGATATGAATTTACGTCCGTTTGCATTTGAATAAACTTTTAATATTGATCATCATGGCCGACACTGTTAATGTGACAACAAATCTTGACGATTCTTACGATGTTGAAACTGAAATCATGAATACACCTGCAAGTGCAAACACAAGAACATCAAAACGAACTGCATCTGCATCCACAAGCCAGAAGAAGATTAAAGGGAAAAAGTCTTCAAAAAAACAACCCTCAAGCCAAAAGAAATCAGACAAGTCAAAACCAAGCTTGAACTGTGCGCAGTCTGATTTCTCGGGTTTTATAAAACAACTACTACAGGATACTGACTTCACAAAGCTACTACAGAATTGTGTAGCAAAGATTGTCGCAAACACAATCGTTGAAGTGAAGGAACATCTCTCTAAACGCATCTTAGAAACCGAAAATAGACTTGAAAATCATGATGGAATTCTACTAACCATGCAGAACTCACTAGATGAGAAAGCCCAAGAAGTGAAAGCCTTGTCAAAATCAGTCAGCGAGATGAAAGACCACATCGATGCCATGCAGAACACGTTACATGATGCAGAACAACATAATCGACGGAACTCCATCAGGCTGTATGGGGTTCCAGAAGCGGTTGGAGAAAACACTGACCGAGCTGTCATCCAAGCGCTCAATTCAAACCTTCCCTGCTCACTCTCGCCGGATGACATCGAAAGCAGCCATAGATCGGGGAAGCCTCGTGTCTCGGGTCCTGGAAGTGGAAACAAGACATCTTAACCGAGACCCATTCTCATCAAGCTGTGCTCCTACAAGAAAAAAATCGAAATCATGAAAGTGAAGAGAAATCTGAAGAGAACCGGCCTATCTGTACATGAAGACCTTACTAGCAGGATTGTATACAATAAATTGATACATTTTGTTGATAAACACAATATTTTATACAGTAAACAATTTGGATTTAGAAAAGGATATAGTACTAATCATGCCCTCATTGATTTTACAGATAAACTTGCCAAAGCCTTGAGCAAAAAGAAACAGTTATAGGACTTTTTTTAGATTTGTCAAAGGCATTTGATTGTATTGATCATTCTATTTTATTACAAAAACTTAATTTTTACGGAATAAGAGGCATCGCATTAAAATGGTTTCAAAGTTATATAGGACACAGTATGTATGTATAGATGGTCATAATTCACAGTGTAGAAATATTTCTGTTGGTGTACCTCAGGGATCTAACCTGGGACCTCTTTTGTTTCTGCTTTATGTTAATGATTTGCAATATGTAAGTGATGTTTTATCTGTACTTTTGTTTGCTGATGATACTAGCCTATAGGCCTATGTGTCGGGTAAAGATTTAGAACATTTAAATGATGTAATTAATGTAGAAATGGGTAAAGTGCAATCATGGTTTATAGCTACATGTAATAGACTCCAAATTAATTACAGTAAAACATGTTATATAATATTTAGACCACATCATTTAGATATTAATGAAGATTTGATAAATATTCAATTAAATGGGGTTGTAATAAAGCAAGTAAAATGTACTAAATTTATTGGTGTATTTATAGATGAAAAATTAAGTTGGAATGAGCATATTAGTTATATTTCTTTAAAGATTTCGAGAATAGTTGGAGTATTAAATAATTTGAAATATATTTTGCCTTTGCGAATGTTAGTGAATATATATAATAGTATGGTTTTATCACATTTAAGTTATTGTAATATTGTATGGGGCAATTGCTCATTTTATTTATTGAATAGATTGTTTTTATTACAGAAAAGGGCTGTCCGTGCGATTACTAAATCACATTATTTAGCACATACACATGATTTATTTTTGAAATTGAAAATATTAAATGTATATGACATAAATAAATTGCAGACTGCATGTTTTATGTATTCATATTTCAAAAAATTATTACCTCCCCTTTTTGATGGATATTTTAAATATAATAGGGATGTAAATGTGTATAAAACAAGGAACTCACATATAAAATATATACTCCGTTCTGTAAATATAAATTTTCTAGATCAATTATTAGTTATCAAGGTGCGATAGTGTGGAATGATTTGCCTGATGAACTCGAACAGTGTCCAACTCTAGGTAATTTTAAAAGGAAGTATAAAGGATTATTGAATTATACGTTATTACAATAGATCCATAATTTAAACGTCTGCTTTTTACGTGTGTTTTTGTAATTAATTTTGATATTTATTTCAATAAGTTGTAGTTTAAAAAAGGGAAAAGGCCTTGACAGGCCAATGTTCAAGGCCAATGGCCTTTGCCTTTCCCTCACATCCTCTACGGCTTATTATTATGATTTTATCATGTCCTTGTATAGCTGTGTGTAGATGTTTTAGATGTTTGTTTATACTCTTGAATACTGTTTTCTATACTGTTCCCTATGTATATATATTTTGATGTATATTTTGATGTATTTTTAATGTGATGTGAAATAAACTGAACTTGAACAGTTGAACTTGAGAATAATTTCATATTTCCCCTCTTAGTGAAAAGTGACCATAAGGGGAATAATAAGTTCATATTTCCCCTCTTAGTGAAAAGTGACCATAATGCCCGGCGCAGACAGAGCCGACTCGACTGGTTGTCATTCCGATCGGCTCAGTTTTCAGTGCCTCGCGACACATATTTTGCCAGTCGAGAGACAGTCGGATGCCAGTTGGGGCCGATTCAACACGATAAATCTGCTCCGACCGACCGGGCCCAACTCTAGCCTGATTAAAACCAGTCGGATCGGGTCGAGTCGGCTCTGTCTGCGCCAGGCTTAAGGGGAATAATAAGTTCATATTTCCCCTCTTAGTGAAAAGTGACAAAGGGGAATTATAAGTTCATATTTCCCCTCTTAGTGACAATAATGCATGTTTATATTTCAATTATATTGTATTATTTATAGTATGTATGTTTTGAAGTTCAATGTACACTGATCCTTTCAGCACTGCTGCTGATCAGTTTGAAATGTATACCAAAATAAATAAATAAATAAATAAATAAATAAATATTTCCCTCTATAGTGACAATGCATCTCATATTTCCCCTTCGATCATGACAGGGAGAACAATAAGTAGGCCTACACTTGGCATTTAGTTCAAGTTCAATACAACATTTATTTCCAAATATTTTCAATAACAAACATTAACAAAACAATATAATTGGAGGTGAACATCTCTAAAAGCACAGCTTGAATAGAGAGCACCTAATTAAAAAACATCAAGAACCTTATAGGTTTTTAAAATCATCACTTTATTAGTCAAATTTCGTCAACAAAATAAAAAGAAATACATAACCCAGGACACTGGCATATAATTGCCAGCGCAGGGCAGTAAAATAGTATAATGAACAACATTAAAATTAAATTATTGAGAATCATATTTCAACATAGTATATAATTTGGATAAATAATTCAGCGTAATAGTAAGTAAGTGTAATGGAAAGTAAAATATAATATAATATATATATCTAATAATAGCTCCAGATAATAGTAATAATAATTTAAGTGCGATATCAAGTACATTGTAATCTGCCAGTTCCTAGGTGACATTAGAATGCAATTATTTAAATTCATATTTCAATAGTAACATAGTATATAATTTGAATAAATAATTCAGCGTAATAGTAAGAAAGTGTAATAGAAAATCAAATATAATAACTTTTTAGAGAATATCAAAATAGAATAATTCAGAGTAATGTATCAAATAATCAATAAGTCAAGATAATAATAAAGATAATTTAAGTGCACTAGCAAGTATACTGTGGCTAACAATGTGATCTGGACCTTTACAAGCTAGCATATACCAGAACCCTACCGCGGAAAGAGACGCAGCCAATTATAATCCACAGATCTCGCGTTCAAAAATGTGCAAATCTAATTGGACAGAACGCGCACAACTGGGTAACTGACAAAAACATCACAAAAGGGTTCTGAATTATGTACCAAAAGAAAGAGAAAAGTATACTGCAAAATATGAGCCCTCATTTGTCACAGTTAAATGTTGCGACGGCTCATACATTGTAGGAATTATTTTAGGCAAAATAATCTGAGAATTCTCAAATTGGCAACATAAACAGATTGAAGATCATTATTTTAGGTGCAAATTGGCAACGTTTTAGATTGGAAAGGATTGCCAAATGTGCATATTTTATTTTGTCTACACAAAACATCAAGTTTCTTCTATTGCCAATTTGATGATACAATAGAGATTTATTTCCTTTTAGGAATAAATATAATGTGGTCTTCGTTCTCAATGGGTTAAAGGGGAATCCATCGCTGAGTACAAATGTACCTATTATGAAAGTCGTTTTCTAATTTGTTGGTCTGTAAGATTTCACTCAGAAATGTTCGAGAAAAGGAATAAATCCCCTTTTTCCCAAAGTCTAAGTTAGAAAATCAAGACATAAAGAGTTTTTATCTTAACCAAAATTTACTTGATTTATTTGGTTATTAAGTGGGATTATTTTGTATGATTGCCTGCACTCTCTCATATTAAAACTACATGTACTTGCAAAACTCCCAGCTTCCTTCACCAACAAAATGCTTTAAATATCTCAACGCAAAAGACTAATAATCGACTTCTTTACTTATAGACAAGTGGCTATCTAAAATTAATGTAATACATGTATTACAGAGTGTATTAATACATGTATTACAGAATGTATCAATACATGTATTACAGACTGTTTCAGTAAGTATACCACACAACTGAAATGTAAATGAACAAGTAATAATCACATGTTCCCGATTTAAATCAGAAATTGGTGAGCAATGCTCTTTAACAAACATGGTATATCAAAATTTTGTGGTTCTTTTAACTTGTAGAAAGAGATCAAATCGTTCATCAGAACGTTCTCCAGCATTTTCAATGAAATTATGCCTCATAACTGCTTTCCAGTTTAGGGGTATTGCAGAAATTAATGAGTAGTATTGAATATAGGGAACTTATCCGAACCTGTTCATCATAACTTAAGAACGAGCCATTAGCATTGTATATATCTCTCAAAACAATTACACCATTTTCAAACAAATTTCTCATGAAGATATAGAGGAAAATTTAGATGGGCAAATCACTTGGAACACTCGGTTTTCATTGATTTACAAATCATCCATTGATAACAGCTTAAAGGGGACCACCAGGCAAAGAACAACACATTATTATATGTTTTGGTACCGTTTTGTGATATCAAATAGATACCCAACATTTTGCAAGGGGTTGTGTAATTCATAAACAAAGCAATTAATTTCCACCACTTACGGAACCACTGCTATTTACTGGTTCCATACGGGCCAACCATTTGCGAGTGCGCTAATGCAGCTATT
The DNA here is from genome assembly GCA_037951105.1 of Echinarachnius parma. Classification (NCBI taxonomy): domain Eukaryota; kingdom Metazoa; phylum Echinodermata; class Echinoidea; order Clypeasteroida; family Echinarachniidae; genus Echinarachnius; species Echinarachnius parma. The sequence continues at coordinate 60,282 of JBAMJV010002729.1, read as the reverse complement.
AATTATATGTTTTGGTACCGTTTTGTGATATCAAATAGATACCCAACATTTTGCAAGGGGTTGTGTAATTCATAAACAAAGCAATTAATTTCCACCACTTACAGAACCACTGCTATTTACTGGTTCCATACGGGCCAACCATTTGCGAGTGCGCTAATGCAGCTATTCACGCGCACGTTTGTAAACAATAGATTCCCGGGCGATTCATTCGCTCCGCACACATAGCAGTCTGCGTAATTCAGACCGCATGAACGCATGCTTTAGAATGGTGATGCGTTTCCAAGTATTTTTTCTTTTTCTGGAAACATATTTTTGTGAACTTGTTGATGTAATGGAATACTCCAGATGTTACCTATAAATCTGTAATAAGAATATGATTTTTGGGTGGTGGTACCCTGAACTTTCAATACAAATTTCTTCATAGGATAATCTCAACAAACAAATTTTTATTTAAGATAGGAGTAAAATCGTCCCCAATGTGTAACTGTTGCAACATTCATATTTACAAACAATTACTCATCTTTTTCTTAAATGTGTACCGTAACAGTGATCTCTTTTTGGAAAGACCTGAATGAATGGTTGATAGTTAATAGGATAATGAATGAATATTTCACTCACTCTGATCTATGTTTTGGAGTAGTAATTTCAAAAGACATTTCTCTTATTAAAGGGTACCACCACCCAAAACTAATATTTGTATAATAGAAAGGTAACATCTTTAGTATTCCATTCCATCAACAAGTTCACAAAAATATGTTTGCAGAAAAAAAATAAAATTGGAAACCGCATCACCATTCTAAAGCATGCGTTTATGCAGTCTGAATTGTGTAGACTACCGCGGGTGCAGCAAGCGAATCGCTCAGAATTATATTGCCTACAAACGTACGCGTGAGTAGAATTGGCGCACTCGCAAACCAGGAAATAGTAGTGGTTCCATAAGTGGTGGAAATTAATTGCTTTTTTTATGAATTACTCAACCCTTTGCAAAATGTTAGGTATCTATTATATCACAAAACGGTACCAAAACATGTAGTAATGTGTTGTTATTTGCCCGGTGGTCCCCTTTAATATAATTTTACTCCGTGCGAAGAAATATATATACAGAATGTATCAATACATGTATTACAGAATGTTTCAGAAAGTATACCACACAACTGAAATGTAAATGAACAAGTAATAATCACATGTTGCTGATTTAAATCAGAAATTGGTGAGCAATGCTCTTTAACAAACATGGTATATCAAAATGTTGTGGTTCTTTTAACTTGTAGAAAGAGATCAAATCGTTCATCAGAACGTTCTCCAGCATTTTCAATGAAATTATGCCTCATAACTGCTTTCCTGCTTTCCAGTTAAGGGGTATTGCAGAAATTAATGAGTAGTATCTGTTCGTGATGCAAAATCAAGCATAGGATTTAATTCAAGGGTTCCATATTTCTTTCTTGGTACTTTTGTACATAAGCACTTATCATTAGCATTGTATCACATTACTCACTTTTGTGAGCAAAATAAAGTCCATTTTATGGCCTTACCATATGGAGGCTTGACCAGCACAGACTCGGTCGACTCGCTGGGCTGTCCAAATATACCCTGAACTCGTACTCAGACTTCTCCATGAGTCCGGTGACCGTGAAGATGGCCTCGGTGGTCGGAGTGGAGTTCACCGGCGTCCAACGAAGGGCAAGTCGCTCCTTCTTCTGGACGACGTAGCCAGTGATCGGAGAGCCACCGTCTTCTGTTGGTGGTCGCCACTTGAGGGTCACTGAGGTTGCGTTAACGGCAGTGACTTGTGGCTTGCTTGGAGCATGCGGCACATCTGTAAAGTAATTAATTTGTCAAAGTAAAATTAAAATCAGATGTAAATTTGCACAATTACAATGTAAATGAGCCTATAAAAAGCATATAATAATACTAATAATAACTATAAATTTATAGCGCGAGCACATCTGTCATTAGACACTTGTGGCGCACAGTAGAGTCTACTAGGGGCACCCTGATGATGTTAACCGCTCATATAGAATTAATGATGACAAAGCAATGATCAGTGATAATATATTTATCTGTTCGTGATACAAAATCAAGCATAGGATTTAATTCAAGGGTTCCATATTTCTTTTTCAAGAACTCTTTCTAACCTTACACAAGACTGATCCATCAATAATTGATGCTTAAATTATACTTTTTCCAACGTGTTCAAGACTTTTTTGGTATACATCTAGCAGGCATAGACCCCAGCCAAAATGTTTTCCGAACCAATGCTGAATGAATAGAACAGTATAAACCAAAATACTGATAAAGTAAATTCACAAAATATGTGGAGAAGCTTACCGTAAGCAGGCTTGGCCATGTTGGTCGGCAGATTCTCCCCTATTACAGGTGTGTGAGTGAGGCATGGATTGTAGCCCTGTTTACAATCCATGGTTGTCGATGCCCATGTGAGTCAGATGGTAACTGCACATGGCGATGTCAAAGAGGAGGTAGAAGGCGAAGGTGTTCTTTGGATGAGAGGTAGAAAGAGAGTAGTGATGTTTTGCCAAAAGTCAATGTACCTGACATGAAGAGAGCTTGGAACAAAGAGACAGTTATCTGGGCGAAAGTAAACGCTAGGCCAGAGTAAGGAAGTGGTTCCAAGTTGTTTTGTTAACATCGGTCTAGCTTTTCCTCTGAAGTGGATGAGTTACCAAGCTGGTATCGATGGTTTGTTGTACATGCATGGCTAGTCTGATGTTCAGACTGTGAAGCGAGTCCCTACAAGCTCATCCCATCCAGTTATGTCCTGAGGTTGCACAGCAGTGGCCAGTATCTGCAGATGAAGAAAAAATAAACAAAATAGTGCCCATTAAATGCAATCAGCAGACAAAGGAAAGAGCGAGCTCAAAATTTTGCATGTTAACTATGCAATTCATAAAGATATCACCCTGCCGCTTTATTAATTTTAGTCTAGCATATCTTGGAAGACTGTATGGAATGATCAAGTAAACTGCTAATGACCTTGGATATTATCCAAGAAATTGCTCATTATCATAATCTCCTACAGTTCACAATATTTTTTTTATAGAATAAATAATTTGTGGACACTTGTCAATGATTGGTTTAACTAAAAATAATTATTATTAAACAAAATAACAAACAAGCTACAAAATAAAAAATTTAACAACAGAAAAAGCAAATAAGGAACAGGGTTGTATAAAGTGAATGATAATCTTTGTTAAATTCAACTAAATTCAACTAGGACTTTCAAATTTACCTCATTATAAACGGCCAAATTAATAACAAACATTTAAATGAACGTCTGGGACTAGGCAATAGAGAACATGTATTTGTACATGTTCAGCATAGCATTTTAATCCTGTTATCTGACACAAATTCTGAGCTTATAGAATAAAATCGTGTATTGTATTAGGGCAATTCCAAGCAAACATTGACATAACCACTGAATTTTCAAATTCGTTGTACCATAACAAATTTGGTATCAAATGAAAGCTAAAAGATTGAACTTTCCAAAAATGCATTTTGTTTTTGAAAAAAAAAATTGTAAACTATCATTTTATTGTTAATATATAGCATAAATTAATTTTCAGTTATTTTCACAAAACATTCCATTAAATAGTAAGCATAAAAGAACTGCGAAAAGGAGTTTTCATAAAATTTTATTTCAGTGTTGATAGGATCATTGCTTCAGTTTTTCAGATAAACATCGATTTCGTCATTTTCGCTCTTCGTTCCGCTTCAGTGACTGTCTCATTTACAGTCATCAATATGTCACGGCGTTACACTAAAAACAGATATTTTTAATATTTCTGGAAAAATATGAATGGGAATGAAATAATTTTTTGTTTTCTCTGTATTAGCCCATAGGGCTATAATATGCATGCTGAATAGCAGCATTATCTTTTACCACTTATTAATATAATCAATATCAATTTGGTCACGGCGTTACGTTTTGTGTAACGCCGTGACGCTACCTACTGGATTCCCATTGACATAACACAGTAGACATAATCAAATAGTGTAAGATATTTATTGGAGGTATGCTTGGGCATTGCTCATGCTATAATTATATGAATAGGGTCAGTTGATAATGTTTCCATCTCAAAGTTACCCGAGTCATGTATGTGTATGGGTTGTACGTCCGTCTGTCTGTATGTGCATCTGTACATCAGTGTTCTTTTTTTTGCAATATCTCAAGAATCGTTGGATGGATTTCGTTCAAACTTTGTACAATCCATGTATTTAGAGGTACAGATTATTGGATATGATTTTGGTCCATGAGGTCAAAGGTCAAAGGTCACATAGCTAACAAATATGCAAAAATTATATTATTATCAAGATAGTTTGAGAATCCTTGAAGGATAACATGATAATAATACTGGTATGCATCCAGTGAAGTATATGACCTGATTAGGGAATGGGATCATGGGAGGTCATAGGTCAACAGGTCAAAATATTGTTGTTTTTTGTTCTCACAATTAAGTTCCAGAATCAATGTTAGAAAGAGTACTGTAGGTAAAAGACAATTTTCTGAAACTGTTTGGGGCACAGGTCAAAGGTCACTCGGATAATTACCAATTCAAAAACGAACATTTACTAACTCTGAAATCATGTTACATGAAACAAATCACTTGCAAATATGCACTGTGCAGACCAAAAATTAAACATTTGTATGTTATTTTGAGAAACAAGGTCAAAGGTCTCATATTTCATTGTTACATTTAAGTATGTATGTTGGTTTTAATATTTGATGGTTCCATTAACTAACTTCTGAAATAGATAAGAATTTCAATTATGTCCTAAAAGATTTTTTGATCAATAGAGGGCGCTGTGCTGCAAATTTGTGTCATGCGGATGATCATTTAATAGCATCTTGGTTATATCACCCATTCATCTAGTTCTTTATTGATTCTGGATCACTACATTAAAATTATATCATATTATTCATCTCTTTAATATCTCCCATATATATAACATGTACAATTCAGAGGTCACGGCGTTACAGTCACGGCGTTACAGTCACGGCGTTACAGTGCATAGATACATTTATGATATCATATTTACTATTAACTTTGGATTTTTTCTACATTTTTATTTGGATGTTCTAGCTTGATGTCTAGTACAAAGAATCAATGTGACAAAAGTGCAAAATGTTCAGGTAGTTCACAGAGTTTACTTAGTTTCTTAGCATGTAAGAAACCCATGTCTTTTTGCCATCACGGTGTTACGGCAGATATTGATATTCATAATTCATAATTTATTGGGAATTTTGGTTTTCTTTCCTATTGTAAATTATTGGTAGGATAGTGGTAACAGATGCATATCAAAAGTTGGTTCTAGATATTTAGATTTTATGAGTTATTTGGACTTTCATTGTGAGAAACACCCTCTGACCGTCACGGCGTTTGCTTGGAATTGCCCATTAACTAAAATACAAAAGTTTAGAATAACAAAAGTGTCAAATGTCTCTCTAATAATGTACCTCTACACCTTTTCGAAGACTGTCCTTCTGAAGTTCAACATACATGCGTGCCTGGATGGATGGACCTGCAAGTGCGATGACTGGTCTTTATGACAGATCAACGTGATGTGCCCAGAATCTCAGCATTTCTAATTTTAAAAAGAAATTAAAAAAAAAGATATTCTATTTAAATCAAAAGCCAATGCGGTATCATAATTATATTCAATATGCATAATGCAGGAAGAAATATGGGAGAGGAGAGGGGAACAAAGGGCTCTTTAGCTCCCCCAAATACCAAAAAGAGCCCTTATAAATTTACATAATTTTGCAAAACAATTCTAGCATGCTCTCTTCATGAAGGCTTGCTTGCAAAGTAACCCTTGGCAAATAAATGTAAATGGTCTGACTTGATACATATAACACAAAAATGAATTATGAAATATCCAACAATGACTGTTCACAGGTAATCTCTGCTGTCTGTACCATCATCTAATATATGGAAATATCCATGTATGTTATCATTTAAATGTATGACTGTGATGTAAATGTAAAACATTTAATTTTTAATTCTTACCAAAGATTGGGGCCAAGAAAGTGGGCTGGGAAGTTGGGCCTGATGAACAGAGAGAGGTACATGATGTATGATCTTGGATCAGAACTTCCAATAGGCCAGCAATTCAGCCACTATCAAACTTGTATTTCTGTCAAGAAAAATATACAAATGTTACACTTACAATGTTAACATTAATAAAAATGAAATTCAAACATAGAGGAAACTGACTAGAAATATTTGAGTGATTAAAAGTGAGCAAAGAAAAATAGGCTTCGCCGGGAATTGAACCCGAGACCGCCGGATTGCTAGACCGTTGCTCAAACCATCAAGCCACGAAGACTTTGTATGGTGGGCGTTCCCATGAAACCCTTTTCAATGCTCGATTAGTCAGAAGCTATATAAACTGGGCCAATCCCAAGAATAATTAAATCAATTGGCCCAGTTTATATAGCTTCTGACTAATCGAGCATTGAAAAGGGTTTCATGGGAACGCCCACCATATAAAGTCTTCGTGGCTTGATGGTTTGAGCACCGGTCTAGCAATCCGGCGGTCTCGGGTTCGATTCCCGGCGAAGCCTATTTTTCTTTGCTCACTTTTAATCACTCAAATATTTCTAGTCAGTTTCCTCTATGTTTGAATTTAATTAATAAAAAAAAGCTGCATCACTTCGCGTGATCCTGCGCCTTTCTCTATAAAAGTTGATTTAATTATACAAGTTAAATATCTAATGTCCAATGTACAGATGTTGTAGAAGACATTCCATGCCCAATAAACTTCCTTTAACTTAAATCAATTTTTGTGCAGGCATGGCTTAAAAAGTAGTCCCTGATAAAGTGATATATATATTTCATTGTTTTCCCTGCTTACCTGTGGCCGATCTGCTCTCCCAAATATGTCATCATAATTTTCGCTGACAAAATTAGCAAGAATCTTGATATCTTCTGTAGAAAGATTTGATTTTCGGCTTGATTCCTGTAAATTGAATGAGATAATAGAACAATAAAAATACATATCAGAATTTCAATAATTTATGACTGAAATAACACTAGCATTGAATGTTGTCTAATGATCATATCTGTTAAAATTCTCAAATAGGAATTAAATGTGTACTAGTACTTCTGTCTACTAGTAGTACTACTTCAACTTGTACGACTGTACGTTATTTTAGGATTTAGTATATTGAATTAGTTTTGTTCGCTTACTTCAGTCAACGCATCAAGCTAGTTGTGAAGTATGAGTATCCTGCATGGGAGTGCAGATGCACTCGCCGTTTTTTTAAAGTGACACACTGTCACTGGTATTTAATCTCAACTACCTGGGGAGCATACTAGCCGTGCTGCCACTGATATGATAGTGCAAAGGCTAATTAACACAACGTCACAAGTCGCGATACGACTCGGAGAGAAGTCGAGGTGGTGCAGAAATCACGTATTTTGATTTGGAATGGAGCGAAAAATTGTCAATTTTATCTAGCGCCAAGTTAATCAATTACACTTTACATCACATAACAATTAACATTGTGTATTACTAGGCCCAACTGCATACTATACCATTATAACATATAAACCTAACCCTTGTTTAGTGGCTATACTCGTGGCATATAAATTTATAATAATATTAAAATTATTAATTATTATTATATCCCTCATAAGATCGTTTTACCATTGTATTTGACAAATGATAGTTTTGGACAACACGCGCAATCCCCGCGCAATCATGTGACCGGGCTGTTAGCAAAAAATTAACACTAAAAGTTTGTTACGCATTCGTCCCATAGATCATGTGTTTAAGCAAAATGCACACGCGATCAAATTTGTGCAGTACTCTATGGCGCACACGTTCTAGTCACGTGATTGACATTGCTGGTAAAAACTAACACCCTGGGAAGAAGAACGCCAAGACAGCCAATAAGCACATCCGTGGGAGCGCTAGCACGCATTCATCGCGTATGTGCGCAACTGCCAGCGCGTTGGTGCGCACTCAGTTTTGCGTCTTTGTGATTGTGTGCGCAAAATAACAATGACTTTAAGCGTATTAGATGCGCCATGGTTCTGGACACATCTACAATGTATTGTAAATGGTCCTGATAGGACCATTTACTGCTCACAGTGGTAAAAATCTACGGGACACAATTTGAACTACAAACAGAGAGAAAAGAACAGCATATCTAAAGTAAAAAATTGCATACCTAGATTGAAGCTGATTTTATGATTTATTGTACAAAATTTCATTTTCAAAATGATAAGTCATACTTACAAAAATCGTCATATAAGTTCCATTTCTTTCTCTTCCTGCTCGATGTCCCATCGTAAACAAAGAAAGCCCGCCCGCAACATGCGGAGGCCGCTTATTATTGTCCAAAACAAGCCAACTCGCGATCTGCAAGCATGCCCGCCGTATCCGATTTCGGATACGCCGTATCAGAATTCGGATACGCCGTGTCAGAATTCGGATACGGTAACACGTGTGGTGTGGGAAGCTTGCGGGAAATACACGACAGTCATCCAGATAGCAGCAACACTTTCGAGAGGGATCACGACTGGGATTTTCTCAGTCTTTTTATTTTCCAAAACTGCAGATTTTCCATTTTTTTCGACATTTGAACAATAATTTGGACCATTTTGGTAAGTTCATATAATACTTGTATCATTTTTAGGGCCAGTCATGATTGATTTTGTTGAATTTAAGATAAGAATTTTGTGTTAAATTTTGACAAACTTTTTTTGTACTGTCCCACATTGTTCCCGTATAGCGCAGCATTACAATGTAGTGTTGTGTGGTTCTGGAGGCTCATACTGGCTTCATTAATGTCGATTGATTTTTATATCAAAATTTACAAGCGATTTTATGAAATATTCAGAGATTATCACTTATTTTGCTATAAGCTGAACACAATCACTGATATTGATGAGTGATATAAAACAACTAACGAATGTGCTTGATTGTGATAGGCAATCTATTACCTCGGTGGGCTCAAAATGACTATTACCCTCAGCTACGCTTCGGGTAATAATCATTTTGAGCCCACCTCGGTAATAGATTTGACTATCACAAGAAGCCCATTCGTTAGTTGTATAATATTAGTAAGTATTAGCACAATTTATTAGGCTGGCTTCTGCAAACTCACGACACAAAGGTCAAAGTCTTTGACAAGGTCAAGGGCAATTACAATGCTCTTTGTAATTGTAGACCAGAGACAGTCTACCATATCATGGCTGCAAGTTATGACAAAGAAAGGTGTTAAATTTTAGAGTTTAGTCTTACTCGAGTAAGATCAAGGGCAAGGACAAGGTCAAGGAGTGAAGGAGGTTTAATGTTATTTCGCGTTTATAGCCAGGGAGACGGGTTTTTGGACATAGTAGCCACCGCAGAGTTTCGGCGGGGTGCGATCTCGATAACCGCTCTAGTGCAATATCGAAGGGTTTCATTGAAATATAACGATTTTCTACATAGTTTGTCAACAAATAATATGTAAGGTCGATAACAATGACATATAATAGCTGAATGACATAGCATGCAAACTCACAATCACACATTAAACACAAAATAAGATAAAAACTTACGGCCATCATTTGGTTCTTGCTGGCTTCTTGTTGTATTGGCAGATTATACATTCAGGCTCGTCCATAAAAGATTAAAACAATTTTTTTCGATGACAAGTTGTCATGAGCTTCGTGAAACGCATTTATATAATCCCAAATAATCCCAAATTAAGAAAATAACATCGAAAAACCGTGTTTCCCCCTAAGGCGCAGTTTTATAGCATTCAACATATTATAAGAGCATCATTTTGTCATGTGAATATCTCGCTCTGTTGACATAGCTAGTACGCCCTCAGGGTGTTGTTTTGGTGCAATCAAAGTAGCACATGATAACGTTAGGGGGAAAGGTATGTTTCCCCCAAGTTAACGACAAATTCCCCTTAACGTGCTGTTTTATAGCACGCATATTCGCCTTAAGGCTACTTCTAAGCTTATTATATATTTTTTACGTTATAGTAGACTGAACGAATTATATAATTGTATAATCTGTATTACAAATCGGACACGGCTAATAGTACTGATACTAAATAATTATAATCAGTAACCGCGCTCTAAAAGTATATTACACAATATACTCGAGATTACTAATAATCAGTAACCGCGCGCTTAAAGTATATTACACAATATACTCGAGATTACTAATTCCGACGTTTTTTTTACTGTGACTATTACAAAACAATTGCTGGAACCTTGGACAATTATTCGGTATGCCTTTATAAGCCCCCAGTGTGAATTTCAGGTGAATTAAAGAATTTTTCGCGAAAATATTTTTAAAAAAACCTGTCTCAGCCTTTAAATATTTTTTTTTGAGAATGCAGAAGTCACTAAATGAGACATATAGAAATGATTAGCAACTCATGTTTAACGGAAATATATATAATTTATTGCATAATACAAGTAATTGGCTGAGAAAATAACTTATCTTATAACACATACATTTGCCAGATATAAAATCACGCAAATGGAAACCTGTGACATGTGACCTTTGATCTTTGACCAAATGACCTTAAAATCACAACCCTTCATCTATCCCCCTAGATACATGAATATACCGAGTTTGGTGTCAATTGGTCATTTGGTTCTTGAGATATGGCAAAAAGAAGATTTTCCAGCCAATTTTAACGATTTTCTCAAGTGGATAATATAGAAAACGGCCATAACTTTTTTTAAAATGATTGGAATTGGCTCAAATTCACAGAGGATGTTTACTATGATGTACTCTTAATTTTAAATTTTTTTTCTTTCAAAATCGGACTTTCCCATAATTGTTTTATGTTGCAGCAAACTAAATAGGAGTATGTATTCCTAGCACGTTACCAGCCACTCGCATTTTCTTGAAAATTCGATGTCCAGATTTCCAAAAATGACCATTTTGACCAGGGTCAATCAGGGTTCGGGAGGGATGCTTACGTGCATCATATTTCACTAACCTGACAAAAAAAAAATTAATATATAGGTTATAAGCTTAGAAGTCGCCTTAGGGCGAATATGCGTGCTATAAAACAGCACGTTAGGGGGAATGTGTCGTTAAGGGGAAACATACCTTTCGCCCTAACGAATTGACCACTGTTTTATAGCCCTTCCTGCTAGTTTTATCATGTGCTACTTTGTTTGCATCAAAACAACACCATAAGGCGTAATATGAGTCGATTATACTATACCCCCATGTCAACAGAAGGAGATATCCACATGAAAAAAGATGATGCTCTTATATGTTGAATGCTATAAAACTGCGCTTTAGGGGGAAACACGGTTTTTCGATGTTATTTTCTTAATTTGGGATTATGTCTAGATTATCTGACTTGAAACATCATTTTGAAACCAAAATACTCCTTACTGCACAATACAAAAAAGGGTAATGCAGACTTATTGGCAGTCATGGAGAAATCCCCTTAACTTACACTTATCTTTTTCATTAATATATAGGTTATAACTTAATAATCAATTATCTTCGGCGGGGATGAGGATTTATCATAAAATTACTTCAGTAAACTAAGGCTGATTGTACAGACTATCACCTGATGAAATACTATGATATTATAATTCAGTACATACAAAATTACCTATATTATAATACGTATTGAACAATATAAATCAAGGTGTGTGTGCAAGCCAGTTAAGGAATTATAAAAGTTCACACTAACGAACTGAGATTTAAAAAAAATTAATAATAATAATCCTTTAGCAAGATACATGGTACGACGACACTGGATTACAGTATGTCACGTTTCATAACCGTTCCCATTGTAATATCAAATTAAATTATATTCTGTCTGTAACTGTGACGTATTTGTAATACAGATTACGAAATTAGTAATAATATGCTCTGTAATATGCTGTGCCATGAAAGTAATTGATCTCAGTATCATACTGTGGCGATATGTTAATGGGTGCAGTTTGCTCCCTTGAATGTTGGTAAAATATTGATATTAAACTTGTAATACGTACATAATTATAATTTGTTTAATTAAGCTTATTAATTTCAATTCGCTTGCTCTCATATAATAATGATTTCACAATAGGTGATAGGTTATTATAGTCAGGTGGCTTAGTGAAATTATCGTTACCTGCCGGACAAAAGCGCCATTCTTGGCACAGAGCTAAATACTAAACCTACTAAACAATATTACTAATTCAGTAGAGGGGTAGCCCAGGCCAAAAATTACGTTTAGGGGCGTTGGGGGCGGGGGCGCTGTACCGGAGCCCCCAATTGATATTTAATTTAAATTACTTCATTGCCTAATGACATTTACTCAAGATGTATTTCAATTATTTTTTGTTATGCTTTGATTATTTACCATATCAATTACTGTTATGTTAAGTTTATGTTAACTTCAGAAAAGGGCAGTTCAGATTATATTTAATACATCGTATTATGCCCAGACTACCCCAATATTTAAAGGGTTAAAACTCCTTATTGATTATGAAATAAGTAATTTTAACATTGAAATATTTATTTTTATGTGATTAAGGGGTTTAGTTCATACAATATCATAGATGATATCGTAAATGAATATGAAATATTAAATCTTATACGAGTGTACAGTTTCTATTTTAGTGGAGCATTTTATCTTTTGAATTTATATTGATATTACCGTAAAACTCCGTGAATAAGACGCACCCGTGTATAAAACGCACCCCCAACTTTCACAGCGTTTTTTTTGGGACACCCTGTATTTTTTTTAAAAGACCCTGAAGTGCTGTTGGAATGCTTATACCACTGGTCTAGGGCATGACAATAGCTTATTGTTGAATGTAGCATTCATCAACATCATTTTCTCACATAAAAATAGTGGTTAGTACACAAATTGCACATTTATTGAGCAGTAACACTGGTGCTCATAAATATTCATATTCATATTCATGAATATTCATGAGCACCAATACTCACTAAATATAATGCAATTTTCTAAATTTACTAACAACTATTTCTAATTATGAGCAAAACTTATAACCACGGGTTAGAAAATTGCATACTTAATTAGTACTGCTGCTCACAAATGTATGAATATTCATTAGCAGCAGTATTACTGCTCATATTTTTTGTGTGAGAAAAGGGTATATCTTGCTGAATGCTTCAACTGACAACAAGCTCTTGTCATGCCCTAAACCATGTGTATACACATTCACCATGACTACAGGTGTTTTTTTTCCTATACCTGTGTATAAGACGCACCCCCCACTTTGAAATTTTTCCGACGGAAAAAAAGTGCGTCTTATACACGGAGTTTTACGGGTAATGAACATGTTATTTATATACTGTATAATACTGTTCAAGAATGGAATAAATTGAATTTAAAATTAAATTATTGTCATTGTAAATGTAATTTCAAGATGTTGTAGCTAAGGGATCTATTTACATTGTCCAAATCCTAAACAACTTACATAAAACGAATGCGTATCTCTCATAGCAATCAACGCATGAGATATAGATAATAACAGGAGAGGGTAGTTGTCCAGGGGGTAGGCCTAGTTCTCTTAGATGGAAATTGTCTCGGAATACTATATTTTTTCCTCAGCGCTAGGCGCTACGGAAAATATAATGTCCCTCGACAAAAATATAACTTCCCTCGAGGATCTCAAATGCTATATTGCCCCTCTAGACAGTCAATATCTGTATAATATTATTATAGCCCAATCATCAATATCATCATCATCATCAACCATTATCGTGATCATCATAGTCATCAATATCATTAAAACCATCTTATGATCATCATCATCATAATAGCCATGTTAATCATATCATATCCCAACATAACTATCATCAATATCATCATCACCATCATGCTCATTATTATCATCTTCATCAGCTAAGGATGGATCACTCATATATATGTAAATACACACCAAAGTAGTTAATATTTTTTTTTTTTAATTCAATGCAAGATGTCATGATGTGATACATCATTTTGTTAAATGTTGGAATAACAAGACACACAACCAGGAATATCAAAATGATTCATTTCAGAACTATAAACTATCTTAATATTCTGGGACCAAAAAAAATAATGATAATATATCATTGAATAATAGATGACACAGTTTTCTTCCAGAGTGGACAAAATTAATACAATTCAAATTTTAAAAGAAAATTCAGTCTGAAAGTACTCTGGTATGGACAAGATACATTGTAACAATCAAACAAAATGTGCTACATGTACTATGAATGCATTGATAATTTATGAAATAACAAAGATAAACCCAAAATCTTCACATTCATTCCTCAATCAATTTACAGAGACAAAAGTTCATGTGACTCATCTTTAAAGGCAGCAACCTGTTTCTTGATATGAAATTAATGTCTTTGGTTACACAATAATCTGAAAACAACTACTTGTCATTTCACACAAAGTAGCCTGCAAACTTTATTAATAATTATAATAATAATGTTTCGATTTATATAGCGCCTAATATTATTGATAATCATCTCTAAGCGCTTTACAATGATAATATTACCCCCGGTCATAGGATACAATGCAAACCAGCACACATTGTGTGTACCATCTCCACTCCCTGGGGAGCATATATTACAATGATTTACCCCAACTTGTGCAAGAGAGTAATTGAATATTGTACTTTCATATGCATTGATGTTCAACTGTCACTCTTCTGAATAAGCAGTGTTGGAATATGGTCAATGTAATCATTAGCTAATCCATACTTGAACTTTACATTTGAGTAAAATTGTATTACATGTACACTGCCAAGTGGTAAAATATCACACATTACCTCTGGTAATATAATAAGATTTGAACATATGGGCAATTCCACCATAACGGAATTACATTCAGAGACGTTTTTTGCTCATTATTTCATTCCCTGCGCAATATTCTCATGACTTAAGTAAATTTTGATACTTATCATGTTGTAGCCTGGCTGCCCGTGCAACTTATATAAGGAAATTATTTTATCTTCCATGTGTTGTTGCACACTAGACCAATATAATATACTTGAAATGGTGCAATCTGCACGTCACACAAGCAGCCAGAGCAATGCCAGCCTACACTGGAACTACGTGGCCCGGTATACAGAAAAAAATACTCACCCAAGACCATACGCAAGTTACACAACAAACTGAGATACTCGCTATTATGGTGAAGTTATGAGATAATCTGTTCGCGCGCAAAGCGCGCAGCGAAAATTGAAAATGGATGTATAAATGACTGTTAACGTTAGAATTAACAAGTCTTAGCTCATACAACTAATGTTTTCTTTCCCACTCGTATACAGATACATACAGAAAAATATATATCCTTCCCTAAAACCGGGGGGGGGGGGGGGGGGGGGGTGATTGTACACATCATTTGATAGTCCTGACTACCTCGTTATAACGGGGTTTCCCTGTAGCTTCTTGAAATAATTAATATCAAAATGAAATAATTCAAAGTAGTATATCTAATAATAGCTCCAGATAATAGTAATATAAATTTAAGTGCGATATCAAGTACATTGTAATCTGCCAGTTCCTAGGAGACATTAGAATGCAATTATTTAAATTCATATTTCAATAGTAATTTGAATAAATAATTCAGCGTAATAGTAAGAAAGTGTAATAGAAAATCAAATATTATAATAACTTTTTAGAGAATATCAAAATAGAATAATTCAGAGAAATGTATCAACCCTATATCAAATAATCAATAAGTCAAGATAATAATAAAGATAATTTAAGTGCACTAGCAAGTATAGTGTGGCTAAAAATGTGATCTGGACCTTCACAAGGTAGCATATATACCGGAACCCTACCGCGGAAAGAGACGCAGCCAATTATAATCCACAGATCTCGCGTTCAAAAATGTGCAAATCTAATTGGACAGAACGCGCACAACTGGGTAACTGACAAAACATCACGAAAGGGTTCTGAATTATGTACCAAAAGAAAAAGAAAAGTGTATTGCAAAATATGAGCCCTCATTTGTCACAGTTAAATGTTGCGACGGCTCATACATTGTAGGAATTATTTTAGGCAAAATAATCTGAGAATTGTCAAATTGGCAACATAAACAGATTGAAGATCACTATTTTAGGTGCAAATTGGCAACGTTTAAGATTGGACAGGATTGCCAAATGTGCATATTTTATTTTGTCTACACAAAACATCAAGTTTCCTCTATTGCCAATTTGTTGATACAATAGAGATTTATTTCCTCTTAGGAATAAATATGTGGTCTTCGTTCTCAATGGGTTAACGGGCAATCCAGCGCTGAGTTAATGTACCTATTATGACAGTCGTTGTTTGCTAATTAGTTGGTCTGTAAGATTTCACTCAGAAATGTTCGAGAAAGGAATAAATCCTCTTTTTCCCAAAGTCTAAGTTACAAATCAAGACATAAAGAGTTTTTATCTTAACCAAAATCTACTTGATTTTTTGTTTTAAGTGGGATATTTTGTATGATTGCCTGCACTCTCTCATATTAAAACTACATGTACATTTACTTGCAAAACTCCCAGCTTCCTTCACCAACCAAATGCTTTAAATATCTGAACGCAAAAGACTAATAATCAACTTCTTTACATATAGACAAATATAGACATATAGACAAATTAATGTAATACATGTATTACAGAGTGTATTAATACATGTATTACAGAATGTATCAATACATGTACATGTATTATAGAATGTTTCAGTAAGTATACCAATGTAAATGAACAAGTAATAATCACATGTTGCTGATTTAAATCAGAAATTGGTGAGCAATGCTCTTTAACAAACATGGTATATCAACATTTTGTGGTTCTTTTAACTTGTAGAAAGAGATCAAATCATTCATCAAAAGGTTCTCCAGCATTTTCAATGAAATTATGCCTTATAACTGCTTTCCAGTTTAGGGGTATTGCAGAGATTAATGAGTAGTGTTGAATATAGGGAACATATCCAAACCTGTTCATCGTCATTACTTAAAGGGATAGTTGAGTTTTGGTAGAGAGGGCGCTACATACAATTATTTTTTGTGAGATAATGAAAAACTGAGTGTAAAATTTGAAAGAGCATAATATTTTAATGCAGAATAAACTTTATTTGATCAGAATCGGTTCAGAAATGGCTGAAATATCCATAAACATGGCCATTTATAATAAATGTGGGGCCCCACACTCATTCGATAATTTTGAACCAGCTGTAAAAAAAAAAAACTAGATGGATCTTCGACTGCGTGCAGTCGAAAATGATGCCTCCGCCATTACGCAATTTATCAAGCCCAAATCAACATGTACATTGAATTCTGTCAACTCAATTTTGATGGTACTCTGTCTTTTAGATCTTGACGTATCACAATTATGAGCTATTAGTGACCTTGACCTTTGACCTCATGACCCCCAAAATCTAATCAGTTTATTGTCCCCCCAAGATACATACATATACCAAGTTTGGTCAGAATCTGTCAATCCGTTCTTGAGATAACGCGATTACGAGAACGGGACGTACAGACGGACATACGTACGGACGGACGGACAGACAACCCGAAAACATAATGCATCCGGCAACTTCGTTACGGAGGCATAAAAATGCTTCCTCTTTTAAACAAGTTACAAAATAGCTATTTAAAGGGTGGTTGATTACCTCGCTATCTAATCACTATTTCATCGAAACATCACATGCACAATAATTGAGTCAAAATGGTTCAAACCGATGAGTGTTTAGAGAGCGCCCTCTTGAGTTTTAACGGCTCTTTTGAATGATAACAGGATCTTTACTAAGTCATTTGTAATGTTGTATTCCTTTCGAGTTATATTAGTTTGTAATGTAACTATGCAGGTTTTGGTTACTAAAATTCAGTTTGACCAAAACTGTACTCTCCTTACCAGAACTCAACTATCCCTTTAAGAACGAGCCATTAGCATTGTATATATCTCTATAAAAAAAAAATACACCAGTTTCAAACAAATTTTTCATGAAGATATAGAGGAAAATTTAGATGGGCAAATCACTTGGAACACTTGGTTTTCATTGATTTACAAATCATCCATTGATAACAGCTTAAAGGGATAGTTGAGTTCTGGTAAGGAGAGTACAGTTTTGGTCAAACTGAATTTCAGTAACCAAAACCTAATTTATTTTTACGGCTGGTTCAAAATTATGGAATAAGTGTGGGGCCCCACATAGCTTGGGGATTTTGCTACTCATCTTCAATGCTTGAGGTATTTTTTTACAACCATGTTCTTCCTTATTATCTAGCCCCAGCAGCTTTAGAGTCCTACTGAAGATAGGTTGGTCTGATGCCACAAGCTCAATAATAATAATAATAATAATAATAATTGTCATTTAAAGTATGCTATTCATGCAGGTATCATAGCGCTAATACAAAAACATAACAAATACAATTATACAATCAAATACTTAATGCATAATGTTCACTTAACAATGAATTACAGAGGGAAATAGTGGGTCTTCAAGTGCGATTTGAATACACTCATAGATTCGAGTTCTCGTATCTCTTGTGGCCTAATATTGCAGATCTTTTACCAACTTATTTCCCTCCCTTTATAGTCAACGATGGTGATGATGAAGTAAGATGGAGGAAAAGCAGATGGGTTTTACTACTTCATCCCCCATGCCCCAGATATTTTATAGGATCACGCTCTTCCTCCATACCCAGCAGCTTAAGAGTCCTACTGAATATAGGGGGGTCTGGTGCTGTGAGCTCAACATCTTTCTCTCCCCTCCAGTTAGGGGTGATGATGCTGTGAAGATGCAGGAAGTGGGGTAGGAGCGACACCTGTCAATTGGTCAGCGATAACGTCTTCCTCATGTCTGCCTTCAGGACCTAAAGAGAAAAGGGATAAACAAATAAAACTGAATAGTTATACATAATAATAATAATACACTTGATTTATATAGCGCCTAATATGATTGATAATCATCTCTAAGCGCTTTGCAATGATATCATTACCCCGGTCATAGGATACAATGTAAACCAGCACACATTGTGTGCACCATCTGCACTCCCTGGGGAGCATTCCTTCCATACATGGCCTTGTACAAATCCAAATTGCAAATCCTTTTAACCCATTGACTACGGGAACCGGGTGGGTTGATTTCAGAATCTCGAAGGGAACAGGTTAATTAAGTTTTGGAATTGTTTTTTTTCTGTTCAATTACAAATTGCAAAAAACAGTATGAATTCAAACAACATGAATAACCCTAATAATGCAATTAAAGGGGAATTCCACCCCAGAAATGTGATGTTTGCTATAAAATGAGGTGAATATGAAGAATCATGATCGAAAATCTGAGCCAAAACGGTAGAGTAATAAAAAAGATATGACCGGATGAACTGTGCTCCCATTTTTAGTATCGTTCGCAATTCCTATCGATCGTGACGTCACTTGCGAGCTGCAGCCATTATTTTCTTCATAACAAAGCAAATTTATTAGCTTACAAATTCCAATGAGGTTAGGCCCATCGACATTCTTCTATGAATTCGTGAAAACAAGCAGAGAAAAATTAATTTTTAGCAACGAAAATGAGAAATACGTGCATTTTCATGTACTAAAGCCATGGCGAGTTGCTCGTGAATGATGTTGCATATGGCGGCAATTTTGAAACGATCGCTCATTACTACATGATTTTCAAATAGATATAACTCCTGTGTTTCTTGTCCGATTTTGATCAAATTTTCACCAATTATTCCTCAGTCTTGTTCTGCTAATTCAAATAACGAATGGTTTTATCAGGCCCGGAATACCCCTTTAACATTACAAGTTACAACTAAAGAACAAATTTGCATATTTACTGTTGATAATGAAATTGACTATTTTAATAACTATTTAGGGAAATACATGTTTAATTAAATTGTATTCCGACATGACTTGTTGAACATGTCACGTTAAATGTTGGAACAAATTGCGTTACATTCTCCTGGACTACATAATATAATACTAACCTGGATTGTCTGACTTGGAGGCACTTTAAAGGGGTCCATGAGCATGGGCACACCTAGGATTGACTGTACTTGATGTGAGTAGACATGATCACCCAGGATGGGACATAGCAGGTTGGTCAGGTGGACTTGCAGTTGATGTCTTCTCACTGTGAGAGTGATATAGAGTGAGAAACAAAAATGTATAAAGAGGAAAATATGGAAGGCCAAAATACAACACTGAATGGTCGTGATTGAAGGCAATTGTATGTGTCTGTACTGGATGTGAGTAGAGATGGTCACCGGGACGGGACACAGAAGGTCTCCTTACTGCAGGGGTAATATACAATAATAAATAATAAATAATGTTTTGATTTATATAGCGCCTAATATGATTGATAATCATCTCTAAGCGCTTTACAATTATAATATTAATTACCCCCAGTCATAGGATACAATGCAAAACAGTAAACATTGTGTGCATCATCTCCACTCCCTGGGGAGCATTCCTTCCAAGTGCTCATGGGCTCAAGAAGATCGTTCACATAAAGGCTTTCACCTCCTACCGGGTCCCCATTTATACACCTGGGTAGAGAGCAGCAATCGTGGATAAATTGTCTTGCTGAAGGACAAATGCAGTGGGCAGGGTTTGAACTCGGGATCTCATGATCGAAAAGCGTGCACTCTACCAATATTGCCACGCCACATCCACATAATTTTAATCTGTATGCATACCTAAGGATATCATGTGCACATGGTACTGTTCATTCAACATGATATGTGACCTTACACCACAAAACGACCAATAAGTCGGGAAAACTGATTTTGCTGATTTTCATATACATTAAAATAGAAGCAATTACCTTTAAAATGTTATACAATTTGTCATATTTGGACTAAGCAAACCCTTTCAACATGAATGCCAAGGATTTGGAATATGGCTGGTGCATTTTTGAAATAAGGGAGATACAGGCCATTTAAAAGATCAGTTTCCATTAAAGCGCTATAATAAGATCACATTTATTAGATGGAAACATAATATTTAAACATGATTTCCGACGCTCAAAATGTTACAGAAGCTAAATTAAAATATGCCTATTCAGAAAATACCAAAATCCTAAATTTCATATTTTGAACAATTTTAGCTAATAAAAAGATAAACTATCACAGCGACATAACAGTCGTTTTGTGGTGTAAGGTCACATATAGGACAGCAGGTTTAAATTAAAATATTATACAAAAAATAACTGTGGCTTCTTATATAGAGCACGTTCCTCCTTTCGACACTTGCAGCGCATCAACATTTTTACCCCGGACATCTGATACATACTGCACTCAATTCAGTGCACAAAGTGCACATTGTCCACTCCCTGGGGAACATTCCAGCTAGGCAACCTCGTAGGTGTGCACAGTGCTAAGTATGACTATGACCACACATGCGCATCAAATCTGCCATCTATTCGGCGTGCGTGGTACTTGAACTCTGCTTGAATGGAGACAGAAGTCGAGGAGGTGCATAAATCACTCATTTTGATGCGGAATGGAGCGAAAAATCATCATTTTTATCTACCCCAAAGTTGTATCACATATTTATGCGCTCATCGATTGTACGTACTGTATCATACGTATTATTTTACGCACAATTATCGTGCACATAAAATGTGTAATTCGGGGGCAGTATTAGCTGGACCTAGAACGCTGGCGTTCTCTAGAATTACTAGTTATGGAAAAAATATGTTGCAATCATCACAAATTAAACAAATTACCTTGGGTCTTGGTCTCTTGGAGCTCTATATAGCCTTGCAGCACTTGCAGTTTCAACACTTGTTGTAACACTTGAAAGCTTGAGCACTTCCTTGGCACACCAAAAAGGATACAAATTATAACAAACATATGTTATTGAAGAATTGAATTGAAGCATTATAATTGATTGAACGTGAGCAAAGCAAAATAGGCTTTGACGGGAATTGAACTCAAGACCTCAGGATTGCTATACCGGTGCAAAACCATTTAGCAAAAAAAAGATGCTTGAATGGGAGACACTCCTGCAAAACATTGCTCAATATCTCGCTCTCACTCTCCCCGACACTGTAAAAAACTGCAACAAGTAATTATGAAAATCAATGTTAAAGGGATCTAGTAACTTTGTTGAGATGTGCAAAAACTGATGAATGGTTGATGCAATGTATACTGTTGTTATCTCATATGTCCTCAGGGTATTGTGTGAAAATTTCAGGTCAAATGGACAATGTATGGCCAAGTAATGAGCGAAAATGCAAAGTGATATTGGGTGATATTCACCAACTCACTGCATTCACTTTGTACAGGGATGAAAATCTCGCCCGGAGATTTTCTTATCTAAATACTTCAATCATACATATCTTTGTAATGAAAGGGAAATTTGAAAAACCGAAAGCTGCCCCATGATTTTATTGTTAATACGAATACAACAAGGTATAAAGGAACCGCTAGAATTACAATTTTATTTTGAGGATTTGGACAATGTTACTAAGTCCCTTTAAAGTTTTCTACTCTCTTTACTTACTCGTGAATGAATGCTCCGCCCTGTACAACTCTATGGAAGGCGATCCATAGGTTTGTACAGGGCGGAGCCTAATTTCACGAGCAAGTAAAGAGAGTTGGCGAAGTTCAACTCTATACTAACTCTCGAATATAGGCTCCGCCATGTACAACTCTATGGAAGGCGATCCATAGGTTTGTACAGGATGGAGCCTAATTTAACGAGTAAGTAAAGGGAGTCGAGTTATAAATCTGTCTAAATATTATAGTTTATGGTTTTACTAAGTACTGATTTAGTGATCTTGCTATTGCGATTACAAAATTGGCAAAGCTCTATATGTCATCATGATACTTGTCCATATCCGTGATTATTGTTTCTATGGGAAAACGCGTGCCATTGGAAAGAAAACCCAAGAAATCCCTGCTTTCAAATCGAGTTTCGCATCGTAAACAAAGGAAATCTATTCAAGATTAGTAGACCGAGAAATCCATCGAAATTGCCGTAAGTTTGGTGCTGTGAAAATTGGTGTCCCCCGGGGGCGGGGGACTAAACCCACCCCTACAACTACAAGACAAGGGGTTAACAGCATGCTGCATTAATGGACTAAACCAAACCACGATATAGCCAAATGTTTTACCTAAAAAATAGACTGCACAATAAAAAATAAAAAAGCCACATTCCACATCTACAAAGTAAATGGTCCATAAATATATGCCACATTCTTCGATTTCAAAAGACAAAAGGCATTTCATTTTCAAATCAAATTTTTTGTTCACTATTCACAATTTATCGAGAAACAGTGCTCTTGTAATCATGGTTATATAAAGTTATGAAAGAAAATGAAGTATAATAACAAACAGTCCATGACCATGAGGCATGAGTGACCATGTCCATGTCAAATCAATTGTTAGGATTGGCGATTTGCCACTGGTATCACGTAAACCGAAATCAGTAAGTAACGCGTTACCGAATTCCTCTGTTTCACTTTCAAGGGGCCGTTCTTACTTCTTAGATTAAAAAAAAACAATTCTTCTCTCTAGCGTGGTCATCTGATCGGCAATCTTAAAAGAATCTCCACCATTTCATTAGTAAAATGAACATGCTAGTTTACTAGAGGGATACCGTAATAGTTAAAAGGATGGTTTCTCTATCGAATTGAGCAGACGGATTTCTTGGTTAAACAGGACATAAAAATACATGCATGGGACTGGGATTTTTAAACATGGTGCGACGGTTTCGGATTTCCGAGGTTCGGATTAAATTAAGATGATAAAAACACACAAACATAACAAAACCCACAACTGAACGTAAAATACATGAACTAAATGTTATGAATAAACAAACATACTTACGATTTATGCTGGAATGATTCCAGAAATCATCTTCTTATTCTAAAGACTTTGCCTCATTTTCGGACGAGTTCGTGAAAACGGTCGGCCGAATGTCGTATCTTACTGCGCATGCGCGAATAGCGATTATTATTTTTGGAAAGTATTATTTTGGAAAGTTGACAGAAATAGAGGGGTCATTTTGGTACAAACTAAGCTTAAAAATTAAGTAAATACTCTCATATCACCAGATTTGGCAGTAAGGAGTATTTTGGTTTCAAAATGATGTTTCAAGTCAGATAATCTAGACATAATCCCAAATTAAGAAAATAACATCGAAAAACCGTGTTTCCCCCTAAGGCGCAGTTTTATAGCATTCAACATATAAGAGCATCATTTTATCATGTGGATATCTCCTTCTGTTGACATGGGGGTATAGTATAATCGACTCATATTGCGCCCTCAGGGTGTTGTTTTGGTGCAAACAAAGTAGCACATGAAAAAACTAGCAGGAAGGGCTATAAAACAGTGGGTGAAACGTTAGGGCGAAAGGTATGTTTCCCCTTAACGACACTTTCCCCCTAACGTCCTGTTTTATAGCACGCATATTCGCCCTAAGGCGACTTCTAAGCTTATAATAATAATAATAATAATAATAATAATAATAATAACATAAACATTTGTATAGCGCCGCTACTACAAACATATACTCTAGTGCGCTAAATAAAATAGGTTTCATGGTTTACATTTATTATCTTTGTTCGATGACTAATTAGCAACGGATTCCGAGTTTACGATGGTTCCATTTCGATAAGCTATCATTCTGTGATCAGCTAGAAATATCGTCGCCACATGTTTTGTAAATTAATCCTTAATAATTCTACAGCTGCTTCCGGGCCAAGTTTTGTGTCACGTAGCGAGTGAGGACAAGTATCATTGAATGTTATCAAAGTTATGAAATTAATACTAAATTTGAACGACTATATAATTATTTATATATCATAATCCATCTTTTAATGCCTGAAAATGCCTTAAAATTGAATTTTTTAAAGCTTGAATGGGCCTTGTTTGAGTTTGTTGTGTGTCTTCTTGTCAATATCGTATTTCGGTTTGTAAATGCTATAGTATCTTCTCCACGTTCTAGCATTTCATTTCCTTAATGGTTTTCGTGATTATGCGCTGACAGCAATTACTTGGAAAGGTGATAGCATTGAGACGATTTCAATGATTATGGGAAATTCCCCTAACTTCGAAATACGTGACCACTTTCTTTTCATATCCGGCAACCTTAGCCATGTTCGTGAGATCCCGCAGTCGTGAGTGACACGGGATGGTTTAAAGGAACAATATTGATTTGGTTTCCGACTCGATACATTCTATACATCTGTAAATCTGTAAATAAATGCTTACACAGAAAGAGATGTTAGTAGCGGCCTCATTTGACAATATCCATCTTAGAAATGGTATGATTACGTGCTAAAACTACTACCACTACTAATATTAGGTTTAATAATAATAATAATAATATAGAGCATTTATAATGCGCCATGACTCTAGTGAACACTATTTAAACCATTTTAGAGTCCCCAATTAGTAATATTATTTGATTTCGTCTGCAAAATTTCCCTGTTGCACGCACATATCTGAATGTGTAGAAAACTACAACTTAAAGAGGAATTCCACCCCAGAAATGTGATATTTGCTATAAAATGAGGTGAATATGAAGAATCGGGATCGAAAATTTGAGCCAAAACGGATAAGCAATAAAAAAGTTATGACAGGACGAACTTTGCTCCGATTTTTAGTATCGTTCGCAATTGCTATCGATCGTGACGTCACTTGCGAGCTGCAGCCATTTTGACTTCTACATGGAAATTTAACAAAATTTAAATTTTCTTCATAACAAAGCAAATTTATGAGCTTACACATTCAAATGAGGATGCCCCATCGATATTCTTTTATGAATTCGTGAAAAAAGGAGAGAAAAGTTAATTTTTAGCATCGAAAAATGAGAAATAAGTGTATTTTCATGTACTAAAGCCATGGCGAGGTGCTCGTGAATGAGGTTGCATATGGCGGCAATTTTGAAACGATCGCTCATTATTACATAATGTTCAAACAGGTATAACTCCCGTGTTTCTTGTCCGATTTTGATCAAATTTTCACCAATCATTCGTCTTGTTCTGCTTATTCAAAAAACGAATAGTTATATCAGGCCCGGACTACCCCTTTAAGGACTGGAGTCCGAATGATGATTACACAAGAGATGATTTGTTTTGTTACCAAATAATTGTGTTCTTATTGGCTATATTATATAAACCGGATAGCTCGTTCGATCGTGTGTGCCTTTTGGTCACGTGGACTGTAATAACCCTTATTCTATGCAAATAATGTTCCATGACCTTTGTTGGTAATTTGTCCAGTTTCCATTTGTAGTTCATTGATATTACTACTTATAAAAACAAAACATATTATTTGTATAAATACACAAACGATTCAACTCAAAAACAAAATAGTGTACAGTGTAGTAAGCTGAGAGCATGTTTGAGTCGCTGTGAGAAAAAACAAATACCAAAACCGCTTGCTCAGATGGGGATCGAACTCGAGACCTCCTGATTACTAGACTGGAGTCATTACCACTTGGCCACCGATGTCGCCGAATGGTTACGTTTTTATATATAAATATTTTATTGCCTTCATTTATAAACTTTCTTTCTTAAACCAATGTCCTTCATTATATTATGTCAATGCCTATTGGGAATTATTATGAGCATTATGTTGCAATTTATATTACTTGTAAACATACATTTTGATGAATGCAGGAAATGAATACTTGTCAAAGCAAAAAATATATTGTACCCGAC
Source organism: Echinarachnius parma (assembly GCA_037951105.1). NCBI lineage: Eukaryota > Metazoa > Echinodermata > Echinoidea > Clypeasteroida > Echinarachniidae > Echinarachnius > Echinarachnius parma. The sequence continues at coordinate 33,657 of JBAMJV010002729.1, read as the reverse complement.
TAACATGCTAACAACAAATTATCATTTTCTTTCTTAATGCAGCAATACTCACCATCGTGCAATCAACATTGTCCATAACGAACGACAGCGCAGCGACCTCAACGTCCAGGGTCGTACAGGAAACAGACACTGACTATTTCAGCTCTCAACCAGCGAGTGCTGAAAACAGGACTCGAATTCCAACCACCGACTTATACCAAAGAACAGATGCACCAATAAGGTATAAACTCACGACACCTTTAACGCCGATTAGTGAGATAACAAGCCCCCATTACAGTAGTCCTATTCAAGATGAGAAAGGGAAGACGTTCGCAACAACTGCATTACCATTATCTTCAAGACATGACACCGATACAGTTACCATGGTTACGAAAAATTCTCTCACGAGAAGCAGTGAGTTGCCATACGAAAGAACGCAAACGACGAAATCAAAGTTGCCGGACCAAAATGGAACGGTGACGACAAGTAATGTTGGTTTAGAGATTAGTCCAATAACTAGTCCCAATGTGAAAGCATCGCAAAGTGTCTTGCCAACCTCATCTATCTTGAGAACGCATCCGTCTGTCACGGACTCAACACAAAAGCCCACAGGTACATCAACAGATCCTGGTATGATAGTCACTGAATCATCGCCATCCCCAGCAAGCTCAACATCTGTATTTAACGAGACGATAGCAACACATTTAAATAGGGTGTCTTCGCCTGCAACTGTGAAAGCTGTGTTGGAAGCGACAGTGATAACCACAACGATTGCGACTGCTTCTGATGCCAATGCAACGAAAGAGTTTGCGCCTAAAAACGTTACGGATCCGACAGTAGTGGTTCCTCTTAAAGCAACGACAGACATCAGACCTGGATCAGATACATCGACTAAACAAAAAGAATCTACGACAAGGTCATCACAGCCAACGGATCAAGGTCCAACATTGATGAACGCCACTGTCACCGAAAGTCCTGCGACCGAGACAGATTCGGCTGCGCCGACGGATTATGCTCCAAGTACACATCCGACAGATACCGTTACATCGTTTCGAACGGAGTCCATCCCGCAAGATGCCAATGCAACATCAGCAATTGATTCAGGTGCATCGCCCTCTACGGCAAGTGTTTCGACCATTGAGTCGCGAGATGCCAATGCAACATCACCAATCGATTCAGGTGCGGCGCCCTCTACGGCAAGCGATTCGACCATTGAGACGACAACGTCCCTTGCTGATGAGATGTCGCCGAGAGCTACAACGCATGGGACATCCGCTACACCTGCAGCACCTCCAGCACCTCCAGCCGGACTCATCTTGACCACATCGGGTGGTTCGGAGGTTCAATCGAACACGTGGGAAACGGGGACTGAAGTCACAGAGGTGGTGTTCATGACGGACATCGTGACGGACTACTACTCTGTTGAATCTTCTCTGGAGGTCTTCACGTCAGAGATGTCATCGGGTGAGGCAACTGACGACGTATCATCGGTGAAGCAAGACCCACTTATCAGCACAACACCCACTTACACAGGTGAGAACTTTTACCTGTTCTTAACGTTCCTACCATTACACTGACAACGGCACAGTTAGTTCACCCGTTCAGGACGGACTGATTTTGCTACACCGTGTATTCTCCATTGACACAAGCCCGAGTATTATCGGAACCAGTCCTGAACGGGTTAATATGGTCCGTGCTGGTACTGAAATCAAATAAGCATCGGTCGCCATCATTCAGTTCTCATTGTGATTTGGAATATAAATTCAAGTTGTTGTTTTCTTGAAGAGAATATGAGTTAGTTTTAGTGATTCATGTTGTTATTGAATTCAATGTTCAAATTGACATTCAATTGCTTTCTGTAATATGTAGGTTGTTTGATTTACTATAGATGATTTTTTTTTTTTCTTCAGTTATTCATTTTCTGTCAATACCTTATGTGCATGCTGATAAAGACTTCATTACAGTCCTTCACATTATAGCTAAACAGTCGATCTAATGCTTGTTAACTCCTGGACATTGTAGTTTCAAAATATGGTCATTTTTATCGGGATTAATTCCATTCAATAGAAGTCCCCGCTCCATGCCTTCTCGACGTCCAGGCCAGAGAGAGATCCGCTCAAATATGTCTCTGCAACTCTTCCCTGGCGCTATCGAACTACTCATACACCGTTCAACTCGTGCGCTGCAACTCTACCAACTGCACAGGCAGCACTAGCGGAACTGTAGGTCCTGGGTTCGATCGCCCCGTAGAGACTACGATCATCGTGGAGGTCGGAGGGTGCTGGAACGTGAGCGTCCCATGCGGAGGGTCCTACCGGCTCTATGTGATGGCTTCGGATGGGTACGGCCACAACGCCAGTACTCCGTCAGCGTACTTCTACAGCGGTAAGTTATCTAGTAACATTGAACATTTGTCGTTGTTGTTGTTGTTGTTGTTGTTGTTGTGTACTGTTTATTGGCAGTTCATACACATTCAATATTTTCGCCAATAACTAAATATAATTAAAATGTATTATTTAATTTTTTCCATTTCTTCTTCTTCTTCTTTTTTTGATGCATGAATAACGCTTTCAGACCATAATTTTATTACATAGACCGTAGTCTTCATAAAGTAACTGTCATTTCTGCCCTGACGAAGATCCTGCGAAGATCGGCTCCATACGACAAGCATGTTATTACAATGATGATTTGTAGTGGATAAGTATCAGCAGTGTTTTCTTCATCAACGTTCGAATACGTGACATGAATGGTTGAGACTCAAAGGGACATTAAAGTTGTGATTTAAATGGTGATTACAACAATAATATTTGTTGAGAGGACGGATGAAAACCAGGTGTAGATTTGCAATAGCGCCCGCTTGTGTTAACGGTTGTGGTTTGAATACGCTTGAACATTTCTCTTGTACATCGGGCAAGGTTGAAGGGTTCGTTTCGGGGAGGAAGTCCAAAGACTTAGTAGATGATATCACAAGAGCTTTTCTTCCTAGACTTTTTGTTTCGCTTAATGAAGCCCTTGAAGGCAAATGGGCAAGGTGTGTTTAATAGGAAGGGGGGAGTCATGTGGGCTCCCAGGTATTGGGGTGCATACATACATTCATGACTACGTGGATAAAACGTTACCATTACCATGTTTGTGGCTGTAATTCGCAAACATTCTTTATAATGAAGACATGGGTTACATTTGTCGTATGATGCTATTTTCAAACCATGGTTTAGATCGCTGTTTATGGACACACACTAAGAAATAAGGGTACAATTAGGTTGTAAAACGCTGTTATAATAGCAGTGTTAAGGGTGTTATTCCGCACCCCAAATTGGGGTATTGCCACCATAACGGTGCATGTGTGCACCCCATAGGTTGGTTGGTCGGTATTTGGCGTGTTTGTGTTGCAGATGCGTTTAACCAATTTTGATTACTTGCGTTGGGGACTGCCCTTTATCGTCACCATCCGAAAGACGCAGCCAAGATTCGAACCTGGGCCGGTTAGTGCGAAGAGCGGAGCTTTGACCACTAGACCAGATCACCTCTTCACCCCATGCCCTAGGGTGCAAACCCAACTTTGGGGTGCAAAATTGCACCCTTTTCCCCCCTCAGTGTGCATGATAGAAGATCGGACAGACTAACAACCTGGCCAATGCTGTTCAGAACGCATGCTAAGAAAGATATAAGAGTTTCCCTTGGTGCTATTTCGGGCACGATGTATTAGCGGGTATAGCCGCCTATGTTGAAATATTGTTGTCCTCCTGGGATCGTCAAGATAAGAAACCAGTGGCATATAGCGTGGACATATTGATTGATTGGGAAGGGGTTCACGCCAGTCATGGGCGAAGGGGCACATTTTTCTCAGGGGAGGGGGGTTGTGGCTGAGTTCTTTTGCCCGAATTATTATCCACGCCTCTTTGATGCCCGAACACGATATGTCTTGTTGATGGTTTAGTCCGAAAATAACGCGAATTTGCCCGAACATGACATGAGTTTGCCCGGATAAGACTGGGATTTGCCCAAATATGACATGGTTTTGCCCAAATATGACATGGGTTTGCCCGAATGTGTCATGGTTTTGCCCAAATATGACGTGGTTTGCCCGAATATGTCATGGTTTGGCCCGAATATGCCATGATTTGCCCGAAATTTGAGGTCACCGCGCTTTTTGCCCCATAGTCTACATAGTCTATGGGTTACCTAGTCATGCCATTGGATGAACGAACGCCTTTGAATGTTTGAAACAGATACATTGCGCCAAACAAGTGCTGTGGATCATCATCATCATCATCATCATCATCATCATCACCAGAAGGTGACTAGGTGCTGGCGATTACGTCAATCGAACACTACTCACTTATTTCCGTCGTCAGACAAGATACTAATTAATTAGTGTGCGGTGTGTCATCCCTCTACCATCAAGCAGGGTATTATCACGTCTTTCAAGACGGGCCGACATTTGGCAAATTCTTGAGGACAAAAATCATTATAATATCTTCACGTCATGAAAATTATTATCATCATGTTCTCTTACATGACTTGCAAATCCGTTACAATGCGTGATTTCTTCGCGAATTAAACTATACATGATTGTTTAGTTGGTTACATTTCACGTGATAATTAAATATGTAAGATAGACTCCTGAAGAACTGAAACGGCAGAAGACAGAGCTTTAATTCGTCTTTAATAATTCATGGACCTTCTTACTTCATGAGTTCATTTATAATGTTTTACATTTTTTACATTTTACATTTTGTCAAGAGTATAATATCTATGCTAGATGTTAGATGTAAAGCGATGTATTGGATAAGACATGTAAATTTGCTCTAAAAGTGATTCTAAAAGGGTTTAAAGGGATTAGTAACATTGTCCAAATCCTCAAAAAACTCACTTGGAACTCATACCTTATCATATTCATATTAACAAAAAAACACGGGACAGGTTTAGGTTGTTCAAATTTCCATTTCGTTCAAAAGATATTTACGATTGAAGTGTTCAGATGTTAACATCTCTACGGGATACTTTAAGCCGTGTAAAAAGTAAGTGCAATGAGTTAGTGAATAATTATCACTTTCCATTTTTGCTCATTTCTCGGCCAAAAGGCATCCAATTAACGTGAAATTCTCACACATTACTTTATGGACATATCAGATCACACCATTACACATTTTACTATCCACTCATCACTTTCTGCACCTGTTAACAAAGTTAATAGATCCCATTAACTTCATTCGTAGTTGCGAATATGGGAGGATTTTACTGGGGGGGGGGGGGGGGGGTAACTATAGTTACTCATCATTACAAGGCATTTCCTCTCCGCAATCCCATCTTCGACGAATTATACACTAGATTGTATTTGTTTCGGTATAACACAATATTTTCATGGTCTCCTGAACAAAATAATGGGTTTGTAACACGATATATTACTGTACCTTTATAGTTGGTCCCCTGGAATGATGGTTTAAATCTGCATTCGTAGCTCCAAATGTGGGGTGACTTAATTGAAAAAGGAGTTGCAGAACATTTGATGTCAATTCAATTGAATTCGATTCAGAAGCAGTTTTGTCATCGAAGTTGACATCGATGTCATTATGGATGCATGGTGTTATGTGTACTAATATACTTAGTAGCTGCGAATATGGGAAAAATTTAGTGACGGAAGTGACGAAATTAAGTGACGGAAGTTTTTGCTGGCAATGGTCTTGACATTTAGTCATTACCTCCGCCAACGAAGTTGGAGGAAGTTATGTTTTCGGTCCCGTGTGTTTGTTTGTTTGTTCGTCACCAGTCTTCTGCGCACAAATTTCACAGATATCTCAACCAAATGTTCAAGGTCAAAAGTCAAAGGGCAAGGTCAAGGTCACGCAAACATCAAAATTCGAGTGTTGGCGGAGGTATGCACTCCCTGAGTGCACTGCGTCTAGTTATTAGTGTAACTCTTTGGGTGGATTTCATAAAGGAGGTTTGTGCCATTTGTAAAATGATGGAGAAAGAATGTAAACTCCTTACTTGTTAACAATGTTGATGCTACACATTATATTACTAACGGCGCCAAATAAATGTTTGTGTTTTCAGTGGCGAAATTTGCTGGTTAGCAAGCATTTAGTGGATAAATTTAAATTCAAACACTTCAATCGTAGACATCTTTTAAACGAAATGGAAATTCGATAAACCAAGACCTGTTCCATGCTTCTATTGGTAATACGAATACAACAATGTATAAGAGAACCACTAGGGGTATATAAGTAAGTTGGACAATGTTACTATAGATCCCTTTAATGTCATGAATTGATTTTCTTTCCATAGCTTAGCTGTGATATGGTTAAACCAATTATATTAGCCAAGAACATTGGATGAATGTGTACGTGTTCTGCGAATGGAGCCAAAAAGGGGCCCTTCGACTACAGTAATTTTCGACAACTAGCTCGACATCACATTGTATTGTGTCTCATTACTAAGTTTATTTAACATCGTGGCTTGATTTCTAGTTCTAGAGAATTATTGATCCATTAATGCTGTCATATTCAACCAAAATCACTTGGAGCGTTCACATTTCTCCTGTACCTCGCTGTTTTGCTTATGGTTAAAAGGAGAAGGAAATGCGTTTTGAATGTTTAAGTGTCTCTCTTATTATGGAGATATGTATGATTGAGTGAACAGCGTTCCGGAACGCTTTAAACGGTATTCAGAATGAATAGCCAGTAGGTGGTTAAATCTGTCATCAATTTCATTTGTTTTCAATAGGTCAACATCTTTCTGTTTTCTATGAACCGTTCACACATCATTCAGTAGAATCGTAACCAATCGTTCGTTCGTGTCTCCTCTTATCAAAATTAAAGTCTCTAAATTAAGTCCCTCCATCGCTCGATTGATGCGATGGCCGTATCATTCGCAAGGACCATGTCCTCATTCGTGCAGCCCACTCCGCCCCAGTCTAAAGCCCTCCGCATACAGAGCCGACTCGACCCGATCCGACTGGTTTTCAGTCGGTTCAGCTCAGTATACGTTGCCTCAGGACTCCTGTTTTGTCGATCAAGAGCCAATCGGAGATCGTTCGATGCCGATTCAACATGTTGAATCTGCTACGACTGAGCGAAACCGACTCTAGCCTGACTGAAAACCAGTCGGATCGGGTCGAGTCGGCTCTGTGTGCGGAGGGCTTAAGATGTTGTCCATTGTCTGGGTTCGTCCGTATCTATTCAAAGTCTCAACAGTCTCTTTTGAAAGAAAGTTTCTGAAGTTAATGGATCACTTTAATCATCTCTCGTGCAGCTGCGGATGTGGGAGGCTTCTGTCAGAGGAGTGACGGAAGACGGGTATGTCAGCGGACCTGACATTTACCGGATTACGTTGGCGAAGGCTACTGGTAATCCCAAATGGCGGATGGATGCGCTTGAATTATTGAGTTTCCCCATTAACCCATCGAGTGCAACATTAAATGTTAAAGAATCCACCTGACACTTAGCCTTCTGTCAATGCCCTCGCGCTATGTGTGGCACACCAGTCAAACTGGGACTAGCGCAGCTCGTGTAGAATGCCCAGCCATATATCCTTGACCAAAGGCTACCTGACACTGTACTTTAGCATGTTTAGATCAGTTTTCACGAATAGCTATAGCGTCTACAATGAAACAAAGGTTATAGTTTATAAGTTAAAGGTTCCCATTAACCCGCCGAGTGCCACATTAAATTTGAAATAATTCATCTGACACAGCCCTTTGGAAATAGGTTGTTGGGTTGTGTTCATTGCGCGTATACGTTGTTGTGAAGATATACATGAAGGGATTGCAAAAGAGTTAAGCTGTCGCGACGGAAGACCTATTTTGTACCCATGCACGCTTTCCAGCGATCATGGCTGTATTATCATGACATCGATCATAGTGCGCATGTTGTCAGCTTAGAGACTTGCCAAACATGTCATAAGTCTTAGTTGCTCTAACAAGATTGACTTAACTTCACGACGCGTCACTTGCCTCTTGATCATCACGTTAATTGATATCTGATTTGAACTTTCGTTTTAACACCGGAACAGCTACTTTGTTGCCGAGCCTCCCACCCATTTGGCTATTATTAGCATACCATCGTGTGGATATAGGCTAAAGCCCTCTGCAGACAGAGCCGACTACACCCGATTCGACTGGTTTTCATTCGGATCGGTTCAGTTTTGAGTGCCTTGCGACACACGTTTTGCCAGCATGCCAGTCGAGAGACAGTCGGATGCCAGTTGGGGCCGATTCAACACGATGAATCGGATCCGACCGACCGGGCCAAACTCTAGCCTGATTGAAACCAGTCGGATCGGGTCGAGTCGGCTCTGTCCGCAGAGGGCTTTAGACGTGTCATACCTTTTAGTTGACTTTGCAATAAACTTTTTCTTCAAGTTTGTCGACACGAAAACTCTTAATCACAATGCCGGATGGATGTTCTTAATTTATATCGCACTCATCAACTCTCAGTGGTATGGACTATGTAGTAGCTCTACGTCTTTCCTGTAGGGTGGTAATGCAAATAAGCCACATAAAAGGCATCGGGCGTGTTCGAAGGGTTAAGTTGTAACAGCGGAAGACCTATTATAGCTTCTCTGTCATATCATAATCGCTCGGTGTTAATTGTGTCGCCTTCGCCTTTGTCATGCCTGTCATACGGTCTAGTTGACTTTATAACAAGTTTTGCTTTAAAATCTTCTTAGATATCGCGACTCGTCATCAGCAGCTTATAATCGCGTTGCAAATTACACTTTCCAATGTCCCGGTATGATATTGTTGCGGATGTTTTCATTAAAGTCAGTCTTTGGTTGACTTTGCAATAATACGTTTTGTTTCAAAAATCACTTTAATGCCGCGACTCATCGCCTGCAGCTTAATCGCGTTAGACATGTTTAGATGACACTTTTTGATAATGATATAATCATCGCTTAATATGTTAATATGGAAGCTTTCACTTCAAACTTCTCTTCTTTTTCGTCTTCTTTGAGTATACTGTACATCAGGTTCGGAACACAGCCTCCAACTTTATCAGATGTGTAGTTGTTGTATCGTATACTATTTTCTTCAAGATCCGTTTAATCTGTCGACTCGTCGCCTGCAGCTTAATGCTGTTAAACGACACCTTCTAAAGTTGTATAATCATTCGCGGTTTGGATGTTTTCACTTACACTTAAGTCAGACTTTGAAAGATTTGTGCTACCAAGTCTTCTGAATATCGCCTCTCGTCGCCTGCAGCTTAATCGTATTAAATGACACCTTTCTAAAGTTGTATACTCATCGCATGTTATGGATGTTTTCACTAAAGTCAGACTTTGACGGATGTGAAGTTGACTTTGAAATAATACTTTGTAATAACTTGACGCGTCACCTATATAGCTGCAGATTAATGATGTTTATTGACGTCTCCTGACATGGCCATGATGACTTTATGATAGATCTAACGCCGGTTTCCATTGGGATTATGCACACTTACCATTGCTTACATCGTCTAGAAGTATACTTATATGATATTATACTGTTATATAATTGAATGAAGTATTCGTCAACACTCGAACAATTTTAGACTTTATGGTCTTAGCGCCGACGCGATATAATTATTGTGATGTATGACGTAAAACTGACATTGTCATGACTCTATTCATCTGATACTTACATGACTTATGGGGATCATGTAGATTCAATCTGATGTAAACTGTAGTTGTCTGTCATTTTGTATACGCGCATGAAGAGTATGATATTATGGTTCAACATTAATATTGTATTTGTACGAGTGGCCAAGCCTTTTTGGGATACCTGTGCAACGAGCATGTTCGCTTGTCTCGCGAAGCTTTTACATCTTTAAGATGATTGCATCAATATACTTACTTGCATGTACATGTACTAGCATTATCGCTTGTCCGATCGAAACCTAAATCTTTGAGATAATTTGATTAGTGGTACATACATCATGCGGACTTTATCAGATCTGAACTTCATTCGTCTGATCATGATCAGTTTACATGGTATAATATCAATGATTCAACATGAATACTGGAAAACTGCTACTATAGCATGTATCGCTTGTCATATCGATGCATATGAATATTGTAGTTGATTGCATCAATATTAGATAGAGTTACTGGGATTATGCGGACTTTAAATCTGATATAGGAGCATGATAATGATAATGATTCAACATAAATATTCCATTTGTTCAAGTGGCCATTTTTTCGCAAAACCTGCTACTGTAGGATTAACGCTTGCCATATCGTAGCCTACATCTTGTTAATGATTGCATTAACATGGTTAATGTTACATATATTTATACCGGGATTATCCGGACCGTATCAGATTTGGAGTTCATTCATCTGATAGGAGCATGAGGAATATAATGCTAATGATTGAACATTAACATTCCACTTGCACACGCATGACAAGCGGCCTCCTTCGTGCAAACCTGATAATACATTCTAGCATTATCGCTTGCCACATCGAAGCCTATACATCTTGTAGATTATTACACTGAAGTTACATGCATCATAGTATACATTCCCGGGATCTTGAGGACCTTTATACAAAATCTGAGCTTTTAACCAAAATTGTCTCCAAATCCCTTGGAAATTGAGTGTAAAACTTGGCAACGATGATCATATCTTGGATGAGACACGAGTTAAATATGTTCTTCAAGATTGTTGTGATTCAAGTTGTATACTCTCCGAGCCTCTCATCAGCTTGAGCAACGCAACAGACTTCTGATTTCTGGATAAGTTAGCATAACTTGGCACAATGGTTATATCACGATTATGTGGAGGCGATACTGATTGCAAATAAAACTTCAAAACTGCTTTGTCAATGAAGCCCACAATTGACAGCATTTATTGTGTAGGCTCCTACATGGATTCAGACCTGTTTTGTTATACTGCGGTTATACCTGTATTATTTCGAATGTAAGTTTTTTGTTTAGAGGAAGCCGATTTAAAGATATCAGCTTTATCGAGTCCCTTGGCAAATCAGTCAAACTTGGCAGTCCGCGAATATGTGGGCCTGTTAGAGGGCGATGTGTGTTTTAATACAAAACATGTTTTTTTAATGTTGTTTTTCTTCTCGGAGGTTACATATACCTATATTGGGACCAAAATATGAACATGCTCGCGGACTTAAAGATATATCCCAACTCACTTGGTGAAAAAAATCAGCCAAACTTGGCAACCGTGTTAATGCGTGGAGGTGATATTATCCATGCGGATACATTCCCGATTTGCAAGTACACATCGGTTAAAGCGTCCCAGCGCGTACGCAAACATTGTTTTATACTGTGTGCAAACTCTACGGGGGATTTAGCACTCCCGGAGGTGACGGGTTAACGCACGCCGTCATATTAGCAAGTTGAAATATACTCACCCCACGTCGTGCGGAAGAACATATTACGAATGGAAATTACCTTGGAACATATTACATGACCCCACGCAACGTCTGCCTAACATTTGGATACGTTTAATAGTGTATTGTCGACAGCTGAAAGAATAGTTATAATAATGCCTATACATAAGTGCACTTCGTTCGGAATCGCATGAAAGCCTTGTATAATGAGCTGTGTATATTTCATATCAACTTAAAGGAACACTCATACATACTGCCGTGACTGCGTTGTTGTATATTTTCATGATATATCATAGCATTGACAGTGTAATTTGTTGGCTCGCGACCGTTTATAGATCAACTACTTGACATTATCTTTCGCAATGGAAATAAAAACTTCTATAGTGTGAAGTTACATATATATATACTTTATCACGAGTTATAAGATGGATACCAATCACTTTTATACGTTATAGTTCCTTCCGGATATATCAATGGGATGTATTTCAATGTGATCTTGAAATAAGTATTATGTTATCTCAGGAACGACTAGTACTGCGTGACATTTTATTTCGGATACCAGTGGGGTTGAGCTTGTTTTATTTGCTGTGTGGTTATTTCTATTTCACGAAAGTTTTTCGGATAGCAACACCCTACACCATGTTACCAACAAGTGTGCTGCTGTTTTACATGGGTAAGCCCGTAGTGAAGTTTTTTTTTTTACTAAGTTGCATTTATTTTGTTAGCAGTAAGTGGGTTGTGTCCCACATTGCGAGTCCTTAAAGGTATCTAGTCACATTGTCAAAATCCTCAAAACTTATTTGAAAATCTAGTGGTTCCCTCATACCTTGTTATATATTCGTATTACCAATAGAAGCATGGGATAGGCTTAGGTTTTTGTTTTCTAATATCCCTTTCGTTAAACAGATATTTACGATTGAAGTGTTCGGATTTTTAATTGTCCATTGGAAAGTTTGAACTGTGTACAAAGTAAGTGCAATGAGTTAGCGAATATCACTTCGCAGTTTCGCCCTTCACGTGGCCATGATTATTATATCCATTTAACGTGAAATTGTCGCACATTACTCATTAGGCCTAACAGATCACATCAATTGACAATTCACAACCATTCAACAGTTTGTGCACATGTCAACAAAGTAAACTACTAGCCAATTACAAACGACATGAATGACGATACTGTTTTTTAAATAAATTAATGTGTCTTCATTGAAAGAGAAATATCTTGAACAAAACCATAAACCGTGTGTATTTGGACATAGTGGTTATTAATGGTAACACACATTGGCTATAACTGCATACACTCAAACCTGTTATATAGCGGCCACTTGTTAATAGCAGCCAATCTGACTATGTTGGCCGCGTCTGTTGTGTCCCTTACAGGTGGTCACTATGTTTTTTTTCTGTACACACTAAGACATAAAGGTATAAATTGGCACCCTAAAACTGCTACAACAGCAGCACCCCAACCCCAAACGGGGTATGTGCACCCTTAAGGTATAATGCCCGGCGCAGACAGAGCCGACTCGACCCGATCCGACTGGTTTTCAGCCTGATTAACTCAGTATGCGCTGCCTCAGGACTCCGGTTTTTCCAGTCAAGTGCCAGTCGGAGGTCATTCGAGGCCGATTCAATATGTTGGATCGGCTCCGACTGAGCGAAACTGACTCTAGCCTGACTGAAAACCAGTCGGATCGGGTCGAGTCGGCTCTGTCTGCCGGGCTTAAGAGTGCTGCTATTGTAGCAGCGATCTGCACCATTCAAATTAAGGGTGCAACCTTAAACCTTTAGTTTTGAGTGTGTGATATCCAGGGTGTAATATAAAGACCTTTTTATATCCACAAGGCACTACGACCTAATTTATCCAGTTAAATCGGTATATCGATGGTCCCCGATCTGTAATGTCAAGTCTTCAAGGCACGGCGTCCGCACGGTATATTGATCTACGGCATGATAGTGCTTCGAATATAGGTCATGTCCGGCCGAGACACCAAACTCTTCATGTTAAAGTGATCCATGATGTGGACTTTGTAAAATTTAACCAAAATCAATTGGAGATTCCAACTTCTCTTGTGCCTTGTTGTTTGGCTTATGGTAACAGACGAATGAAATCGGTTTTTATTTGTTCAAATGTCCCCCTAATTATGGAGATATTAAACATTTAATTTGAAAGCGTCTTTAGACCGTGGTCAAGAGTATCCGAATTTGGATACTTAACGCGAACGATCGGGATAAAATCAGACATTGATTGTTTCTGTTTTCACTATATAGGTAAACTTTATTCTTTTCTATGAGCATCTCACATATCTTTGTCAAGAATCGTTCTGGTTGCCTTATGGTAAGAGAAGAATGAAATGGGTGTCGATTGTTCAAAATAATGTCTCCCTAATTATGGAGATATTTAAAATTGAATTTGAAAGCGTCTATAGTCAGGAGCGTCTGAATTCGGATACTCAATCGTCCATAAAATAGTAGATCATAAATGCTTACCCAAATAATCGTAGTTATTTACTAACAGTAACATAAATGTGTCGTGCTTACTTAGCCTTATCGTCTAAAATTAACTTCGAACGGAGCTTTAAAGCTAGTGTGGTGATATGATCATATGCCCGGGTTCTCATGGTCCTTGGGATACCCATACGGTGTTGACTTAGAGCATAATAGTTCAAATATAGATCACTTCCGGGCTAGACACTACATTGATGGCATAGTAACCATGGTAACAGACGAACGCCAAGTGCATGCTTCCGGACACTGTGACAAAATGTCCTGCTTAATCGAGCATTATTATTACTTCTATTTTCTGATAAACGACGGTAAAAGTTTATTCTCACGCGAAAGAACAAACAAACGAATATATGCTGCATATCCAGGTCCGTAGCCAAGGGGATGCGTTGGGTGCGGACGCACCGGTAACCTCCCCTCCCCTCAAAGAAAGGTCCACTTTGTATCGGTCTCAGCCATCTGATCCAGTGCTTACGATCGGTCTCGGTAATGACTCATCCCCCGCTTACACACCTCAAACCAGAGGTCTCGGTCTCCCTCACGATCGGTCTCGGTCCCGTTTTTGCAAATTACGCAACCCCTTGAAAAAAATCCTGGCTACAGGCCTGGTATCCCGTCCATAGTAATCAGTGGCTCCGAAATTTCCACTGGGAGGGGTGGGAGTGGGACTTCAATGTTGTGTTTGTTCGATATTCCGCAAGCATGCGACGTCTGTAGTTATGAAGATTTCAATTTGAAATAGCGCTAAATCCATTTTGTTCAACTTTGGAGAAAAAACTAGTTTCTTTGTTTAATGTTGTACACATGCCTGTGGAAATATGAAATGGAATTCCATATTTCGATTTTGATTTTGATTGTGTAATTTGTCCTAAAATTTGGATATCTAGATAGGCCTATCTGCGAAGCTTATTACTGTACTGATGTCGTTAGCTCAATGTTTTGTGGAAAGTGGATTTAGCGCCTTTTAGAACTAAACTCTTCATAATTATATATTTAGTATTAAGGAAACTATGTCAGAAGGTCATGAACATGACTAATGAGTTCAAGAAGGAACGTCATGACCTATAATTGGGTTGTACTGATAATGTATGTTGAATCGTGTAATGAGTAGACTAATTATATCTATTAGGGGGCTAGTCCGGGAAATGTTTGCGATCATAGTTAAACGTCTCCACAATTACGTAATTCAAGACGGTTAATTAGAACATACTATGACAAGCACATATATACTAATTAAGATTTGTCATATAGCATGTATAGTACGTATGCCAAGATGTAGATATATCAGGAATGACTGAGGACTAATGCAATAAGGCTTATAATGATAATGATAGGTGGTCCTTCTAAATGGTCAATAAACTTTCACTCCACGAGCAAGAAGTCCCAACCATACATTTTGTGCCCACAAAATCACACACCACTATTATAGTACAAGGGTTAAGAGCGCGAAGAGCATGCTCTCATAATCTTAACATATTTTGGTTTTGATATAACACGCATTCCATATATGGATCACAGCCCTAGATTTATAGGGACCAGCCCTGAATGGGTTAAAATCTCCTTGTGAGCTTTTAGAAAAGTGACCTCTAAAAAGTCGTTGTAGTCGGTTTAAAGGGACAACATGAACTTCAACTTTACGTGGTCTATCACGGTGTTCGTTTAAAATACGATCGCCTGAGTGCAGATATTTTTTTCGCCGTTTTCACGTGTATTACTATACTGCACATAATTGTACCATAATGTATTGTTGTTTATTAAACAAGATGTTTGTTTATTTTCGTTTTATATTTTGTTCATGGACCTGGGTAAACTTTGTATAAACTTCTTTAATTTGACAAAATGAAGATGATTTAAATTGGTGAATAATAATAATAATCACGTTTAATCAAAATAGTTACTATCATTGTTCTCAACAGGTATTTTACCACCGCAGCTCTCCGTTGGAAGAGTTTCCCAGACGGCGCCGGTCCTTGAACTCTTCTGGGAGTTCCCCTACCCGACTTTCGTCGACTACGTCGTCATCTACGAACGACGGAACGACGCGCCCGCGACGCAGCTGACGGTGATGCCCGTGGGCGATGTCCAACTGACGGGATCTTTCAGAATCTTCGCGGGGTCGCCGGGCACGAAGTACGGGTATGCTATCGAGGTTCATAGTGCGGAGGCGATCGTCGTATCGAACTACGATGAGTTCATTTTAGGTAAATATGGGTCTACTGATAAAATACATAATAATAAATTACATTTATATAGCGCTTAATACAATGTTTAAAAGCGCAGTATTATTACCCTTGGTCATCAGGTACAGGTCAAACCCGCGCAATACACCAGTTCGTAGATAGCATTGGGGCCCGGATATGGGTCGTTTGACCCCTTGACCGTTGAATTTACAATCATGGGTAGGATATATAAAGCTTTTAATCTGTGCAGTCATGTTCAGAGTGGCAGATGGTTGTCATGGGATATCCTTTGTTACTTTCATGAGAACAATTGATCAACCTACGCAACAAGGAATTTCCAATCGATGTACTCAAGAATAATAAGTAAAGAACCTTATCCAGTCCTTTCAATTCGATGAATGCCGCATTGGGTCGATTGACCTTTGTATTGCGCATGCGCAGATTGTAACTACGAACTGGCTTATTATCTTGCGCACCGTCTCAAGTTCTCAACTCCCTAGGGAGCATACTAGCCCAGCTGCCCAACGGGCGCTGAAGGCTAATTAACACCCGACCAAGTACCCATTTATACTCCTGGGCATACTCCGGGTTCGAACTCGGGATCTCCCGCATAGAAAGCGAGTGCTCTACCAATCATGCCACACCACATCCACATAAAAGGGATCTTGTAACCATGGGCCATATCTACAAAAACTTACTTATAATCATAGACTAGTTGCTCTCTCATACGTTGTTGTATTCGTATTACTAATTATAGAAGCATGGAACAGCGTTAGGTCTTCCACATTTCTCTTACGTTATTAAGATATGTATGATTGCAGTGTTCAGATTTAAAACTATCTACTGGATAGTCATAATATTGTATCCAAAATTCATCACTTTCTGCACAATATCAACAAAGTTACTAGATCACTTTAAGCAAGGCAATATTAAATTTTGCTTCGTTGGGAATTGAACCAAAAACATCCAGCCTGTTACGGTTAGGGGAGTGTCCAAGTGCCAATCGGTGACTATAATTCCGTGCCTTTACGAGGCCCGCGTTACTAGATCACTTTATGCAAGGTAATATAAAATTTAGCTTCGTTGGGAATCGAACTCAAAACATCTAGCCTGTTACGGGTAGGGGAGTGTCCAAGTGCCAATCGGTGACTATAATTCTGTGCCTTTACGAGGCCCGCGTGTAAACGCCGCCGTAAAATAACCGTTTCAAATTGTACTTTACGTGGCCCCTATACGGAATGTGTGAGTGCATCATTAGTGCCACGTGGACCCGACAGTGCCACGTATTGCCAAATATAGATACCTTGAACTGCAACGAAATAGCCACGTTCCACATAATGTTACAAACATGAAATAATTACAATGTATTATGTGGCAATTACGGAAATATTTTATTATGGGTACACACAGTACACAAAAAATAATGGTACACATAGGGTGCCAAACGCTGCTACAATTACGCAGCAGGGTACAATTCTGCACCCCTAATTGGGATATTGGCGTCCTATGGGTGCACGTTTGCACCCCATAGGGCGCACTAGACCCAACTTTTTGATGCAAAATTGCACCATTAAAAGTGATTTTATTGTAGTCTCTTAAAGGGATAGCCCCTCTTTTGCAAGCCAAATGTCAAAAGTTGCGAGGTTATTGTATTATATGAAAGAAAATGTCATTTAATAGCATGCCTGAACAATATAGGGCTTGAAATCTCTTTTTCGTGGAGTTATAGACCTAAAACTAATAAACCATCGTCCAACGGTTAATTGTGCATTATACGTGTATTCACCCAGTGAGAAAGTTCGTTCACGGATTCCACGGAGTACCACAACGCTATGCGTAACCCCTACGTGACCCGCGCTAGATACGTGACCCGCGCATAAATAACAATGTCATGAGCCGATACTAAGCAAAATAACCAAACCTCGCTTAAACTGACTACATCTAATTATATATTCTTCATTTTTGAGATTTTTTTCCGTGACATACCTTTACAAATGTCGGCTTCACAATACCTTTACAAGAATAAGTACAATATATTGTTGTTATATTATGCTAAATCAGTTAAACTCTTTTATTGACCGATATATAGTCTGATGGAGGGACGCATTCGTTTTTCATTCGTAGAATCAAAATTACAGGGCTGTTAGATCTGATTTTTGTGTGTTTGTTACATTAATCCCCATCCGTCAACTGGAAACTGTTCAGACGTTTTGTAAAAGAGGACCTGTCCCTTTAATGCTTTGATATCGTAAGGGTGCACATTATTTTGAACCTTTATGTCTTTAGTGCGCATGAAGAGTGATGAATGACCGATTTACCGATTTGTTGAACGGAAGCTGTACAAATACTCTTTCATCCTCGTGGATTTGTAGTTAATGTAGGGGTCGCATTAATGTGACTCGTTTTTGCACGCTCATGATGATTGTGTTTGAAAACTATTGCATATCAACTTATAATATGAATGCTACAGTCAACTACCTAATTTTCAGAATCAAACGTTTATATAAAAATTATGTTCCAATTAGAATATTTCCCTTTATCATGTTTATCCAATGTTGTAGTATTCGAATCTCTTATAACATCGGTATTCATTACTAGAACAACGATATGAATATACGATCTACCAGTTGGCTTAGGCAAAACAACACACAAATCCTTGATATGCTCTGGTGAGAGATCAAGGAGGAAGAAGATAGCATCAGTATATATACCGTAATGGTACCCTTCTATTTGTATTCTATGAAAACCAAATTGTATCTAATCCACCACTACACTCCTACCCGAACACTGCGATAATCTACTCAGTCACTCTTGGAATTCACACAACGAATTATCTCAAAATACTATGGTGAAAGATCCTTTCCTTATGCTGCTTCTTTTCTATGGAACAATCTTCCCCTTATTATTCGCACTTCCCACAGTGTTGATACGTTTAATTCCAGTTTAAAAACTCATTTGTTTAAGTTAGCCTTTTGTGATCCCTAATGTTTGTTTATACACATGTATGTTAGTTTATATACCCTAACATTTTTTTGTGTTAATTTTTATGTAAATATATTGTTAACCGCTTAGAGGCTTTCTGCAATTTGCGCTATATAAATATCTATTATTATTATTATCATTATTATACATAGCTGACGATAAGTGATTAATGCTTCATGAGGACTCATTTGTTCAATGTTCTTTAAAACATTTCTTCAAAACATAGTGTCGATTATAAAGCTGAGTATGATAGGTGTCTCAAAAGAAATACGTACTAAAAAAAAGAAAAAAGTTGTACCTGTTTCCTCTTTACGTTGTATGTAATTTAACGGTATAAACTGATATGGAGACTCTAAATCGAAACATTTTCTTTCGCTGGACATATCGAGCTTAGTTCTACCCTATGATTTAGTCAGAAATATACCGACTCTATACATGGGGTTTACTTATATAACGGACTTCATTCTATACCCCATTTTTATATGGAGTGTATATAACCGACCGTCGAACGGAATATAATAATAACATAAATAACATCAATATAAAAGGCAAACATAGATACTGATTTTCCGGTCAACCTGTTTTTTAAGATGTGCTGATATTTTAATTAGTTTAATTATACGGGCGACATATTTTAATCATGCCAATGATTGGATGTTTCTCTTGATTCGTTGTCGCAGCCCCGCGGAGGCCAGAGGGTGCGAACGTAGTGGAGACTCGAACCCGGGAGATGTTCATCCAGTGGACGTACGAAACCGCTTGTGCCACCTGCACCTACCTGGTACAGTACACGGAGACCGCCAGGACATACGGGCTAGGACGGATGAAGCAATTCGGAGTTTCTTGTCCACAACTTAGGTTAGTATGTAGGCGTTGTCATTTAATATATTGGTATCCATGTTTTTTTTCACTTGACAAAGTATTGCAGTAGCATACGAAACGTCGCGATCTTTCAGATTCAATGTTGACCATACATTGCGAGACAAACGAATATCACTAGCGATATTATTTCCGATACTATATCCGCAATGAGTAATATATTTACCATCATACTACTATTATTTAAAATGGTACCTCGACATCATATAAGGTGAGACAGTGGACTTATAAAACCACTTGTGCCACCTGCACCATCCTGGTACAGTACACGAAGACCGCCAGGACATACGGGCTGGGACGGATGAAGCAGTTCGGTGTTTCGTGTCCACAGTTTAGGTTAGTCTGTAAGCTTTTTATTGAAAATAATTATAGTCATATAGAAATGAGCATGGAAAATGGGCTTCACCGGGAATCGACGGATCTACTGATTTCTAGACCAGTGCTCTACCATCGTACCACAAAGACCCTTGCATAGGGGTACTGCCCATGAAACCCTTTACAATGCTATTGAAGTTTTCATTTAATATTTTCATATATTACCTTCTTTATGAACCGCCCTCTTCAACATGTTACCTCAGATATATAACTGATACAATAAGTTAATAATGTCGATATGGGCAACCTCTTGTACCAAACTGCACCTATTTGCGCTACAAGACATCCACGGTATACTAGCTAATGGCGAATCACAGCTTGTGGCTGTTTGCTGAATGTCTTCTGTCGCACCTAAATTGCAATATGTAATCCTTTTTAGTTATGTTAACTATAATATATTTCAACGCCTTCATGTGGAAATAAAGACCCATAATGCTATTCACTAACCGTGATCATCAGGAATATTGGGTTTGTCCTTCAGCAAGACAATGTATCCACTGTTGCTGCCCTCTACCCGGGTGAATACATGGTGACCCGGAAGGATGGGAACGTGGTTTCTTAGCACTGTGTGTGCCTAATAAGCGACTGGCTGGAATACTCCCCAGGGAGTGAACACATTGCAATGCAGCTATTGTTGTCATTTATATAGGTTCCGCACATTCCGATGCTCGGCCAATATCCGAAACCTGACCCCAGGCACGCTCTATACCGTCGATGTATACGCCACCAGTTATGGGAAGAGAAGTCATACAGCGGCTGAAGTTCGAGCTAGAACACGTAAGTAGGAAATGAAAAAGAAAAAAAGAAATAACAGTCATTATGTATAAAACCATAACATTTGAAGAAACAATGTATACACAATTTGGTGACGAAATCTGCTCATGGATATTGACAGGGTAATTGTTTGCCTCCCGAACCTATTGAGAAGTTATAA
>JBAMJV010002729.1:5000-7500 GCA_037951105.1 Echinarachnius parma | reverse complement strand
CACATAATTATACATAGCCCACTTCCTGGGCTGTCTTCGTAGTTTTCATTTTTATACGGGCCTAGAAAAGGACAACTAAACTATAGATTTTGCAATCCCTGAAGCTTTTACCCAAAACCCAATGTGTTTCCATAGACATGTATTAACAACTTGAAGGGATCTAGTAACTGTTTTGACATGTGCAAAAAGTGACGAATGGTTGATAAAATGTGTATTGTTGTTAGCTGATATGTCCACTGAGTGAAGTGTGAAGATTTAACGTTAAATGAATAGTATAATGGCCAAGTAATGAGCAAAAATGCAAAGTGATATTCACTAACACAATTGCACTGACCTTGTACACAGTTTTAACTTGCCAGTGCATAATTAAAAATCCGAACCCTTCAATCTTAAATATCTTTTTAACGAGATGGAAATTCGAAAAACCGAGACCTGTCACATGCTTCCAATTGGTAATCCGAGTACAAAAATGTATGAGAGCTATATATTAATAAGTTGCGTGGATTTGGACAATGTTACTATTCTAATCGGAAAATGACGTAAAATAAACATACTGAATAATTGTTGGAGTTCCTTGATCCAATCGTTTGATTATATTTTTTGTTTACTATGTAGCTGCTGATCAACCCGAAAAAGGGCGTCCCAGCAGTTCCAATACAAGGACCTGGGCCGAGGCTATGGACAATGACGTCATACCTCCTTATCAAATCAGCGACCCGATTAACATCAGTGCAACAGTTGTTACAGGTATTGACCAAATACATCTATCTTCAATGTATGTGGCGTTGCGCTCTGAATCTCAATCACGGGAAACCTGTATTGATGAGTCAATCACGCATATCGAAAAGACACAGAGCGCAAGCGATTACTGTATATAGGATCATAATAATGCGCACTCGCCGCGCTTATTCACTAGTTTCACTTATGTTTGTCTATTTTCAAAACCTTTAGTGATATCTATTCAACACAGTAGATTACATTACTATGAAAGATTTCACAGTAGATTATAATTTTGTTTAAAGTATTATAGTTGATATACATCCATCTTCGTGGCTATAGATTTCTCGCCTAAAATATTTTGTATCCATTCAACGTTGATTAGTGGTGTGATGAAATGTAATACTTATTGGTGTTACGTAAATGTTTTTACTTATAAGAGCAGTTACCGTAGTTTATCAGATGATACATGTATTACAATATTAAAAACAATGATATACGAAACAAATATTTAATGACTCATTTGTTCTCACGAAGAAAAATACTGTGTTCTGTATACAATGGGGCTCTCTTAACATTGAAGCAGACTCCCTGCGACTGAACGAGAATACCCCGTTTATCATGTTTATAGTGGTTGTATTTTCTCAACTATTAATTATGTCAGAGCGCCGGCGATGAAGTTCAGATCGAGAAGTTCATGTTCAGATGAATAAAGCCGCAATTGTTACTGTGTTCCCGCGACGAGAAGATTGCACCTTGCTATCATAATAATGTACCACTTGGCAGAAAAAAGTTGAACGAAATGTCCCGTTAATATTAAAGGTTCCGCGAGATATAGGCAGCTCTAATTCAGAACTGATCATTTTGAACATGTGCCTATGTTGATATGGTGCACTTTATTTCTCAACGAAATCCATAATTTGGGCAACAAAAATGTACTTGTTGGCACTTCACAGCCTCTTTAAAATACGCCCCGCCCCGTAAAAAGATTTTTTATATCGGAGCATGAATCACGTGACCTAAATACGTCATCGGGGGAAGTAAACACGGAAGTATGGTATTGAATTGTCATATCATCTTAATCAATGTTGTTTGTTCAATTTACATTTCGTCAGAGCGGCGCAGGAGAAGTTCAGATCCTGAGGTTCGTGTTGAGATGGAGATAGCTATCGGCACCGAGGAATGTTCCCGCAAAGAGAAAACTACGTACTGCAATGGGCCTCTCATTCAAGGCAGATCGTATGTCTACCGATTCCGCGGGATTTCCGAAGGAGGTTACGCCGACACCCAATTTTCCCTCCCAGTACTGT
Organism: Echinarachnius parma; assembly: GCA_037951105.1. Taxonomy (NCBI): domain Eukaryota; kingdom Metazoa; phylum Echinodermata; class Echinoidea; order Clypeasteroida; family Echinarachniidae; genus Echinarachnius; species Echinarachnius parma. Next base: position 5,473 of record JBAMJV010002729.1, on the reverse strand, counting down.
TACGTAAGTTGTCATAATAATATATTTCCTACCATGGACACCTAATAAGAGTTCAGTGAATTAACTCTTTGAATACCCGATATTTGTTTTAATATATATAATGCCAATCCAGTACTGTTACGTAAGCTGTTTTATATATACTTTTATATTTAATGTTCACGGATGCACAACCCAACAAATCAAGTGCAAGTTTCTAATTAATATACATTATATTTGAAGGGTTTAAGTGCGAAAACCGAAAAGAGTATTTTTTACAAATCCAAGATAATTGCGATATAACCTGCTGATAAACAATACAATATAGTACGAAGATGTTTTGTACTTTAAATCATGTCTTCAAAGATGTAATGTACCTTGATACGCGATATTTTGTCTTTTAAATAATTGTACTTGTATCTTTAAAAAACAGAAGAAATGGCTTTTATACGTGTTTGCATATACAATTAAATCATATTTTCAAAGATGTACCTTGA